>JAQIXQ010002024.1:0-11933 GCA_034700485.1 Pseudosinella alba | reverse complement strand
ATCAGCGTCGAAAATTGGTCTAGAAAAGTATGTTCGTACCTATGGAAGGGTAACCCACCCCCGGGTCATTCCCGCGTCAGAACAACAAACACATTTTATCGTTTGTTACATTTATCATTTGTTTTCGATCTACCCATATTGAATTAATTCTTCTGTCTTCTACTACATAAACTACAGATACATGTCCTCTCGATTTACGAGACATAAGACAAAACAAAGTAAATATTACAGGCTTAATCTGTCTATTTAATCTAATGCGGAAATTCTCCCCTATCGTTTCTTCATGTCCGACTTGATTGAACCTATATACATATAAAGAGTGTATAAATGTTTAACGTCCACATGAGTCTAATAATAACTCGCCATTCCTGAAAATCAGTTATGTATTCCTTCCCCCTCCCCCACCAAGTTTATGCAAACTTATGCGTAAACTTGATTGATTCTTAAAAAATAAATTGTTTCCTTCCTTCCTCCACTCCACCCACACTGCTGAAAACATTGCCCAGAAGAAATTCACCAAAACATTCATCAAGAAGTGTAACGGAAACGACAAATCAAATTCATGCATGCAAATCTCAGAATCGGTCGGCTCTGCTGAATCTGTTGGCGAAGTTTTTACTTTGTATTAGGAATTGTTATGAAAAATATTTTAAAACAAAAGGTTTGAAGCATTTTATTAGAAGAGTATTATTTATTTATTAGGATACATACATATAAGCGAAGCGAGATCATTTCCTTCTGCTAAAATACAGACGTTATGAGTCGATGTCTAGTCAATTTCCGTGCATGTTGTTGGCTTACCTTAAATAATGATGAAAAAGAAAATATACCCACTGACGAGTCTATCGAATGGATGCTCATTCATATAGGACAAAAGATTCGCTAGGAATTACTTTTGTGAAAATCTGTGACAGGAGGAGACTATAATGCCTACACTTGCGAAGCATGATATTATGCTTCTGAGCTCAACCGATTCCGAATTAATATTTTAAATTATGATTATTATTATTATCTAAATAAAAAATAGTCAATAAGTTTCATGTCAGTAAGCTATGCCTACTTATCCATTCCATTCCGCCTCATTCATGCCTGCCCGAAGCTATAGAACTTTGACACAGAAATGCTGTTGCTGATAAAAATTTCACTTTTTTCCTCGACAATTAATGTAATCACATCGGTCCGTGCATAACCTGTATACATCTATACGTGTTGATCGTTTGATATTACATTTTTACCAGTGCACAATATCTAGGTACATATTGAGTCAGGGTAAGATAAAAAGCTGAAGGAAAAGTGGGTGAAGTGAGCCAAGCGAACCAGTCGTTTTTTTGTCGTGACTCAGGAAATTACGACGATGATGATGGCGATGAAGACTAATGATGAGTGAACAGTGAACACCACCAACCGCCATATAACTTACCAGCTAAATCCGTTACACCACATCTTCATCTTGTTGTAGAAAGATAAGATATGTGCAAGATGCAATACCTTATCTTTCCTCAGTGAAAAGGTTCAAATGTCATTTTCATGCAAGGGAAATAAATTCTTGATGCAATTGCAATTTCAATTGCCCTACAACTACAACAGTGCCCAAATTTTAGTTACATTGCTAATGTGTACAATAAACTATTCCTTGAGTGAAAATTATGGGAAATACGTGACGCATTTGAAGGGGGTAGCCCGCAAGCATCCATTAAAGAATTGCGTATGCGCGGATTATCCTTAATGATTAATTTCGTTCGTTGGTAGACATTTGTACTACTGAACTAACTGACTAAAGACATATTCCACTCAAGTGGAATGAATCTCAAATATCTCAATAGTTAAACTGGCACATAGGCATATACAAGTCTTTAGCCGGAAGTCATCCTGCTTTTTTTTTACCATGAATGGAATGAGAATAAAATTAGTGGTTACCTATATGCATAATCATAATGTAAATATCTAGCTAGATTCATCTTTAGGACTATTGTCAGTTGAGTTTACTCTCATAAAACATGCTGTCAAGCGCTCATTAAATTGATTATATGTACTTATTCTTTGACTTTAAGAAGTCAGGAGGATACATAAGTAGACAATAATCATAAGTCTCCTCATGTAATAAATACAGTCTAAATACACCTGTGTGGAATATAGGTTATCGATTATCATATCTTTCAGAAGCGCCACACCGTCTTTATTAGCGGTAATTAACTAAAAATCAAATTAATTTTTGCCAGTAGCGGCAGTAGCCCCACATAGGTATTGTGAATGATTTTTATAAATGGTACTTCAGCTTTGAGCATACCATAAATTCTGATATGAATATAAAAACTATAAAAAATTAATGAACTCGGCTGAGATATGATCAAAGGACAAATCGTAGGAGATATATAGATGGATTAAGAGATGAAATGCGAGGAATAAGTCATCCTTCATCGTGTGTGGGAAAGCGTCCCTTTTTACAATGTGAAATAAAGAAAGATAACGTGCATGAATTGGTCGATATCCCCTGCCATACCCCGTACTTATGCTAGGCTGATAATAATAATTTCATATATAAATAGAAAGGAATTTCATTTAATTTTCAAAAAATCGCATTCTTATCCCTTTTTACTCATTCATCATTTTCATCATCATCATCCCCGCCATCCGTATTCATATTTATCCCAAGCTATTACTAATTTCACTATCACTTTTTATCAGTTTTTTTCATGTACTCTTGAAGATTATTATGAGGAATGGACGTGTACAATGTTCTCATGATGATTATCTGAGAGAATTCTCATAATAATGTGGTATTTTTTCATACATAGAATGAATCTAGGCCAATATACACGTAAACACTTAACAGGCTTTTGTTCTGACTCTGATGAAAACTGTGCATTTCTTACAAAGGAATTGATATAGGCATGTATCAAGTGGCTTATGTCTTCAAGAAAAGGTTTACGTCTGCCAACGCACCTAAGCTTGAATAATATAGAGTAATGAACGGTAATTGCACTGGGGGGATATATACATAGCCATATAGCTACTGTATACATTAGTCACCCATTCAATCCACATGAGTAAACTCGGGATAATAATGGGTGTAAATATCGTGTAAATGCTTTAATATAAAAGGCTTTGTTAATTATTTGAGCATTTATACGGTATTGTTAAGTTTACATATTATTATGTAGACTTTCCCTTTCGTTGATAGCGAATGAATATAGCCAGCTAAGCTAACGCTAAGGCAAATTAGGTATGCAGAAACTTCATTATAGATTATATGTAATGTTGATCATCCAATTAGACGGACTATGACCAGTCATATATAAACTCCAATTATTTTGATTACTCTGATGATAATTGCAAATGGGACGGATGGGACAGAGACTTCCGGTTCATAATAAGTCAAAATTATCTTCAAAATATTTTAATAGACTAGCCATAATCTGATTGATTAGCATTTATATAAATGGTCTTTAGATAATGAGCTGTCTTTCCATATCAAAAGTGAATGACAAATTTATTCTATGAAACATGCGAAAATTGAAGATAACTGTTATATGGATCATTATGCCCCGCTATTATTATTAGTGGAATGGTTTATCTGATTTGCGATTTTTGGAAATATGCACATAGAAAGGAGTTCTAAATATAATTATTTACTAAAATTGCCAGTATCTCTGGAATAATGTAAATGTAAATTATCTCTGAACATTTAAACGTTATATGAAAACGTAAATAGATTGAACATATTATTAATTATTCTTCTTTGAAAAGGCATAACAGACAAATATAAGAATGATATCCTCAGCTATATTAAAATTTACGAACTAGGGATGTATGTCGCGATAATCAAAACTATCCGTCTATCAATATCTACTTCATAAATTAATTACTTTTGCATTTTATATGAATTTTGGTCGCTGCTTAATATTATCACTTACGTTGGTCCGAGGTTTCAGCACGCCTTCGCCCCGAGATAGGAAGTCAGTTTGATATAAATGCATTGTCCAACTATCGATACAATTCATTTCATTAGAGTAATACACTGTAACTTCGGAGGTGGGCTGGTCAGTTTGGCATTCACCAAAATATCCAGCATGATATAATTAAACTTAAATACGGGTCGCACGTCATCGTATCGTGTTGTTTACCATATACGTGTAACTCATATTTCAATTGTTCTTATTCCAGCTTTGACGTTTCTTCAACTCTTTTCAACTTCCGTAACTGGAAGTTTTCTCTTGAATTTTAAAATGCTTTCAAATTCTGCCATCCGATTTAATATTTCCTTTCTTGAGATTTACAAATATTTTCATTTGATCCCCCTCCCAATCCAATGGAACGAAAAGAAGCGAGCTGTGATGGCATATCACTCAGAAGTAGAAAAAACCGACAGGAGATTCATTATTTCAGCGTGTCACGAATTATTGTACCTGATTTATTTGGGTGCTCGTCTCGTCCAGCACCTACTACAACCGGAAGCCATAGCCCAAAGCGAAAACTATTACTCAAATTTGGTTTTCACCCTGGCAAATTTTCATATGTACTTTGCCCGCTTCTTCGGCTCTGTCCAGTTTTACTTCAATCGAACTGAAGTGCTGAGATTCATGGTCATTTCATTACGATTGAATTCAATCATGAGAGGTAAACATACATATTTACCATATTTGCCTATCTATTTATTTATTGCAAAATCTCTCGGTTCATATTTTAAATCATCTTAATTTAATTATTACAGCTTCGCTACCTCCGAAATATCTCAAGGTCTCTACAATTTTGGGCAGCCTTCCCCCACTCATAATCTTTGTTCCCTTGAGTATCCAGGTTTTGCAATGTGTCTCCTTCCTTCACAATCCCGATTCTACCCAGTACATATTTTCAATTTTTCCTAACTTTATTACAAACTGTCGTCTTTTGGTATGGACATTTTTCCTCTTTGAAGTTGGATCCAAGATAATTTGCCAAGGAGCTGTGGCATGGTATCTGATCCTTCACATTCTTCCCATTGGGACATTAACTCTCTGGACCAGAATATTGTTCCTAACTGTGAAGGATGTCCAGAAGCACATTTATTACTTCCAGCTATTACAAGTGTCAGTGGCTCAATTAAATTCGATGATGGGTAAGCTCTATCTCCCAATCATTCTATACGTCTTGGGAATCATGAGCACTTTTCTCACCTTCAGCATTGTCAAGTTCCAAGGGAAAGTTGAAGGCACGGATTATTTATACTTTGTTGCAGCAACAATACTTTGTTTCGGCTTCAGTCAAAGTCTGCTCTTCTGTAATGGATACATGTATGACATGTCAGGGATCTATCTTAAGTTGATCAAATCCCTGGCCCCTGTGAGCAGGACCTACATAGGGAATGTACTTCGAAAACAAGTGAGGTCTCTGAAGCAATTTGGTGTTCCGATTGGTCCCTTGACGTATGCCAAATCAGTTTATGCCATTCGATTCTCGTATGAGATATTTAATAATGTGATTAACTTTTTGATTTTGTTTAAATAATAAATTGTTACTTTAATCAATCCTTAATGAGGTAATGTATAAGTATGAACTTTAGCCATTCGATACTTTAGTAATTGTGTATTTAAAAGACCAGGCGTATTTCCTTAAGATATCTCCAGTTTGGGTAGAATTATTTTCAGAATCAGATTCTGGCTCGGGGGCAATTGTCAGGAAACCTCGAAATGTAGGACTCACTGGAATATTGACAATCAGGGCGGGGTCAGGCTCTCCATTTTGTAAGGGGTATATGGGTATGGTCCATACAGCCTGAGGAACCTGCAGATAACAAGGAATTCTATAATTGATTGTTTGGAAATCATAGAATTGTATTATACATTAACCAAGAAACTGATTTCTGAATAAATTCTTTAAATCATGATACCGGAACAACATCCGGAGAAATTGAAATCACGGCCGTGTATTCACTGTGCTCAGCTTTCTTTTTGATCTCCGCAAAAGTAGCGTCATCATCAATAGTAGCCTCAGACGATGTCGTATTCAGATTTTCAACAATGCTAATCCATATGTACAGAAAGTGATGTCGGATTTGAGCAGAAACTATAAAATATCGTCCATCATAAAGGGCGTACTGGTCCGGGAAACGCCTATCTAAAGGTGGGTATATTAATAAAAAGTTATCATAGCAGATAATTATATTAACCTGTCCATACAAATAAATTATTATTCAATTTTCCTACCATTGTACACATCCTCAAGAACATTCTTATATTCATAGAGAGGGGCTTCCTCATCATATCCAATGGCTTTATGCTTTTCCTTCAGATGCTCCACATACTTGTCAACTGGGGATATGCTTTCATGACAATGGGAGCAGCATAGTGTCCTATACTGGCAAATTTTTACATGCTCCAGATACCTCCCACCAGCAATAATTTGCTGACATCCCCTCCCCCAGAATTTACAGGCGATAGTACACCCGTTAAATATAGTCTCCAGAGGGAAGTTCCTACTTTCCGTGTAGGGCTCCCGACAAATGGCACAGCGGGTGAGACGGGGTCGACAAAATGAGCAAATGATGTGACCTGTGGAACAGGTCTTTATGGGTGGGACGGGTGGCTCCAAACAACAAGGGCATTCCAGCAATTTTAGAATCTCCTTCGAGCTGGGAACAGTTTTAATCTCTCCAGGTAAGACTTTCTCTTCGTGGTTTAAAGTTAATTTGTCCATTGTGAAGTTTTAAAATTACAAATGTGGTAAAAATGGTAAAAAGTATTTAGTGGTTTAATGAACCCAACATGTAGAGCTTATGTCGTCTACAGGAAATGTACCAGATTTGTTATTGTTTTACGCAGTGCTCCAAAGCATCACATCATCTTCCTATAGATATATGACTCTACTGTTCGAAAGTACTCTCTGCCTTCCCATCGTCACCGTCATGCCCAATATAAACATTTGGCGAGTGTATGCACTGCAGCGGAAATAGATCAAAGTTGCTGGTGAGAAGTATGCAGATTAAAGCGATGAAAATGACAGGACTACTGACTACTTGTAAGATGAAACCTATAATTTGGCAAATATATATACTTACAATAGCTTACACATTTATAGGGTATATTATGCATAAATATATTTAAGTAGGTATTTCACTAGCATACACCATAACTAATACTTAATCAATTCAAGATCAGGTAAATTAAAGATTATTCGATTATCTTTATTTTAGGAATAACCTAGGCCTAGGCATGTACTAAAAATACAGAAAGCTCAATATAATTTATTATAAATCGAGATAAGAGGATACTTGAAATTGGCTTGATTATGATGTATTATGATGATTCTCTGGAAACTTTTGAAATGGTGACTTGCTGCTTCCATACAAACTCTCGTAACTCACCCCTGTCACTTTGGCAATTTCGATTGACATATTTGGCTAAGATCGGCTTGACTTGGATAGCCGAGCAGTACTTGTAGTCCGGCAGGTTCTCCATTGTAAAGGGAATGACGGGTATTGTCCAATCTATTCGAGGAACCTGAAAATTCGTCTTATAATTAATTGATACCACATTTTGCACATATGGAAATTTATCAATCAAGGAATTACATTTATGATGACTCTACTTACTTTAAATTTTGAACTAGCCAAGGTCAAAGTAGCTTGATAGCTTTGCGCATCTTCCTGTGACCCTATAACGCTAACCCACTCATATAATACCCCATCCTTTATCTCACCAGACGAGATAAAGTATTTCCCGTCAAAAATCAGGTAGTCATCGTAGAACGATGCGTCTATATAGTTAAAAGTAATACATCTATAATTTATAAACTTTCTTAACAGTTTGTAAATGTTTTAAGCGGTGAAGATGAATAAGTATTTTTTTTACAAAGTTACCCTCGTCATTGATGTAGTCCGTCCAGTTTGTAAAGGAATATACCCCATCCTCGGACTCGATATCGTAGCCAAATGCGTGATGAACTGATTTAATATGAGAAATATATTGTCGCTGGCTTAAAGGACACATGCAATGGCGGCATCGTGAACTCGGGAAGAACAATGCCATAACTAATCAGTAATCAGTTTGGACAGGTCGGATGTTTGTAATTACAGCAAATTGTTTTAAAATGTTCAAATTACCATCACTTACACATACGACGTTCAAAATACTGCTTACGAGGATAGGATTATCTAGTCATACATCTCTGCGGAAATGGAAAAATGCCAAAATTTTCTATTACGAATCATAAGTATATATCCTTCCCTTCCTATATGAAATGAAATACGCATATGAAAAGTGCCCAAAGCTCAATATATAATAGTGCAAACTGAATACATACAGCTAGATTATATACTTGCTTCTAACTGTTTCGGAGTGTGTCGTACAATTCACAATTTGCATGCAAGTCAATTATGATGCCAGTAAATAGGCCATTTTGAATTCTGTCGGTGTGACATTTCGTACAGATATAGTTTTGTTGTTAAAATCGCTTTATAAAATTTATTTTGCTCCTATCACAAAGAGTTACAATACATTACAGCATTCACTTGTTTCCAATATCATGTAATTTGTAGTAGTCCGATTAAAACTTTTGGATGCTAATGCTGAGACAAATATCATTTAGGTTTATATAGGGTTAGCAGACGAGCTAGAATAAAGTAAAATTAGAAATAAGTTATATTGATACATATTCCAATATCAAAGAAGGGATTTATAACATGCATAGGCAATTTAAATCATCAATTTTTATTTGTAAGTAAATTAACTTACTTTCATTTCCTCCTTCTTGCAGCAATACAAAAGCTGAGCACTCACTTTGCATACATTATCCTCAGTGATGGAGTCAACGGATTTTTCTAGATATGAGCAATGCAAAATTTTGAATCAACTTAAGATCCATTTTCACATAATTAATTTCATTGTAGAATACAATATGATTTGAAATTACTAACCAGCTTTCTCCAGGCAGTCCAATGTGTAAGCTGTGATATTTTTCTGGAACCCTTCGTCAATGACATGGGCAAGGATGTCAGCCTTGATAGCGTCCTGATCGAATTTCAATCCTTTCAACTGGAATAAATTTATTTATTTAAATCCTAAAATATATATACCCGAATACGGTAACCAGTATAGGTAAATACAAACTTGAATGTATTTTGGTAACTTACCATTCCCAATTCCGACAGAAGGCATTTTCCGTAGCACTAAAAATAGACAAAACCTCACTATAAATATAATACCAAGCCGAGTATTCAAGTACCGCTAATCCGGAGATATATAAATAGCCCTTCTTTCTTCCCTTTCCATGCAATTCACCTGTACAACTTTTACTTTTTTCTCTCCACCTTACCTTGTCATTATAGTTTTTGGTGAACTCTTCCTCACTATGAAGAGTATCGTCCTGGGTCAAGCCCGACTGATTAACACAGGTCTCACTAACGCTGATCCGCTTCAGGTCCTCCTTGAACTTGGCAGCACAGGGATTCTCAGGGAAGGCCAAGGTTGAAGTCTCTTCGGCAAGAGAGAAACAGGCAAAAGCCAACACAAGAATGGCAACGGAAACCTTCATTCTAAAAGGGGGCAAAGTAGACCTTTTTTTAAATTAAGAAAATGAAGCTGAACCTATAAGACTGTCGTCAAGTAGAATATTTGTATGCGTCTTCTTCAAGATGGGAATCTCTACTGACTATTTATAGGTCCAGTGAGGACCAAGATAATGAAATACAGTTAATGAGAAATGCTATTGGACTATTATACCTAGGCCCATGTACCCATCCATCCAACTTCGTGATCGTTTGACAAACATTTTAATGTACCTGTTGCAACTTTAATACTTTAAACAATGCCTTCTTGGAAATTATGAAGGAGAGGTAAATATAATTACTCCCTTCTTGTGTTAATTGAATGCGGCAGGGGAGGTGAGCATGGACAGGATGTTTTGCAATTTCCAATCCGTGATAAGAAGATCAGGCGATGATGATGATGATGAGGAGGAGGATGAGTCAATTTTTCATTTTGGGGCAATAAGATCAATTCATAAGACAAGCAGACGATATATTAGTTACCTGTTATGTCATTCCTGCAATTTAACTATTCATGTCTTGTCATTTAAAACATTTTACTGGATAAATGCCCCCAGCTATACTAGAATGGAATGGGTGGAGGATGGAGTTGGAAATATATATGGATGGATAAATTAATGACAAAGTTTGACTTTGGAATGGAACGTGAAAGGCGTGTGTTGACGTTGACTCATTCATTCTAACGCGAGATGCTAGTGTTAATGAATCTTGCAAGCAAAAGGATTTAAAATACAGAGGAGGAAATTATTGAGGTAAGTCATGTCATTACAATTCTTGCCTCAATGTCATTATTATCGCCTCCATGCTAATTAGAAAGAGTAAGAGAAAAGACCTTGATGATTCATCTCTGTGAGTCCTTATCGGGTAGCTGGGTTTGTAAACATATTAAGCAGTTTCTGGAAAATTTCAGATTCTTGTTGATGAAATTAAGAGTTGATGTGCAATGGGTATTAATGAGTTATTGAGGGGGTTATCTAATCTCAATATGAAAGGTTATGGAATATGTTGCATTATTTAAATTAATTTTAAAGGATTGTAGAAAGGATATCCGGAAACTTGTCTGGAAATAAACTAGATATTTTGACAATTCACTCCATGTAAAGCGGTATTACATAATGTAATTTACATTTAGAAGGGAGAAATGCAAAGTGTGCCCAATAATATTTAGCTTATCAGCCTAGCTTAATTCTAATAAGTAATTAGACCGCCTATAAACGACGAGTAAACAATAAAATAAGTAATGGCTCATATGTACTGGTGCAGATTGAAGCATGCAAATTAACTTGAGATATATATGGGAGGAAAAATAATTTCGTCAGCAAGTGGGCAAATATGCGACCCAAACATAGCAAGAGAGATTAGTTTTGGCATAATGTTTATATAATTCATATTTTTAGGATTTTACAAAGACGTGCTTCACCCTTTAACCAGAAAAATATAATTTAACTAATCGCAGTGCAAACATTTCACATCATTAATGGCATTGATTTTGATTTACTATATGTAGAATCCAGATATTAAACTTAGGTTAGTCGCATTTCCAAAATTCCAAATAATTTCACGTGCCTAAATTAATTAAAGAAGCGTCAATTGTGAGTAGGTATACATACAACATACATGATATTATCTTAAACTGTCGCGTCAAATTTCGCGAAACGTGATGAGCACAGCTTTTTATAAAATTAGCATGCCCAGTTTACACAATTTAAATGAGTTTATTTAAAATTTAAAATGGATAATATAAATATTTACATTAGCCTAATGTCATTAGGTCTCATCTTTTCCAGTTTTTAATATAAGTTGCTGATTAATCATTAATTAATGATGATATTGATGAGAGAATGGGCTTCGAGAGCTTGACTGTTGACAGCAATGCATACGTCACCTTGTGAAAAAAACCGGCGTACGTGCGTGAGCCATGAACTTGAGAACTTGTCTCACGTTCGCACTTTCGCAGTTTACTACTCCAAACAAAGGTAATTTGATAATTATAAATTATTATAATAAGACTGATCGGAATAGAGTACCATTAGTACCAATACAATCATTTCATTTTTAATCGGGTTTACAGGATTACTGGACAAAGAATAAAAATATGAAAATGCATAGCTCTTCATATCAATCCAAGCAGTCTGAATCAGTACAAACCTATTCCTTCCTGTCCCTGATTCCTATACACTGAATAATTAATTATGCATTTAAAATTATATAAGAAACTTGAATGAAAAATGAAATATATAATTCATGCAACCCTTCCATCATCCACCCACACACGCCACTTCACTCACAGTTCCCTGTTCCATCCATTCACAAGAAATGCTAAGCAATGCTCCTCCACAACTACCACAAACTTCACTATCGGAGTATCGGACTCAAACAAGAGGTGGAAAGTAAATTACCAGCAAGCGAACAA
>JAQIXQ010002023.1:0-11936 GCA_034700485.1 Pseudosinella alba | reverse complement strand
AACCATGTGTTGAAACAGGAGTCGTAGGCGTGCTTTAAATCATTGCACTTCGTGTCCAAACTGTTCATGGCCTGTTTGGGAAAATTTGTTATTATTATAAAATAATTATGCTTTGCATAGCATTCAGTATTAGAGTGCAAAGGTAAACTAAAGAATGGTTGCAAAAATTTGGAATTTGGAATAATTTTCAGAACAAGTCATTAACATCCCTGTCACCCACTTCTTTTTCCGCCATGTTAGCTTTTTTCTATCGTTGGTGTAAGTTGGCTCACGATGAATCTGCTCCCTCTCCAACTGCAACTGCAGGCAGGATGACCTAATCGGGAGAGAAACCACTGCAAAAGTGCAAAAAAAGTAATTAATTATGAGGAAATACTGCCCATTTCTCACGCGTATTAGTTACAGCATAGGTATATAGTCATAATACCTAATCAACAATGAATCGTGTTCAAATCGCTTTCTGACCTTTTATGTTTACCTACGTTAAGAAGAAGACAACCCAAGCAATTAGAAATTGGGAGACAGAACTATAGCTGACGATGTAGCATTTTTTAAATGTATCAGCAAATTATAATATTTTATACCCCTTAGAAACACTTGTTAGGTCGGCTATTCGGCTTACACTTTCAACCTGCTTTCCAAACTCATAGAATTATTGTTGCAACAATGCGAGTATCTTCCCTTATATTTCTTACTGATCAGGTTTGGATATGACAGGGATGATGCAATTTAATTTAAGCATGTCCAGGAACTGCTAACTCCGGAAACTGGAACTGAAAATTATACTTTTGTCATTCAACTTTGAATGAAAGTTAAAAATAGTTCGTGCACATCACATTACATTGTTGAAAATTGGAAAATAGGAAAGTCAAAATTATATACACGATATTATTTTCAACTTCAATGATAAATGATAATGAATTTGCATTTACAGCAATCAAATGAGAATTATTTTATCACTCCTATATTCTTGGTCCATAGTCCATTGACAGTTAAAATGGTAAAGGAATATTTTTGTTAATTGGAAAGACTTTCAATAACGTAATTACTAGTACTTGTGTGTGTAAGAGCATTCCCCAGTTTCAATAAACGATAAGTAAATCTAAATTATTTAATTTATCTTATCTATTCTCATAATATTTCAATTTCGGTTAAAATTGCACAGTACATATTAAATGTCCATGCTCTTTTCCCATCCATTTAAGAAGTTATAATAATATACAGGTAATGTGTCTTCATTTTGAATCATTTTGCATATTATGGTACTTTTATACAAAAATGAGCTATTTTACATGGAAAGTGTAAAAATCCTAGTTAAAAATTAGTAACTGATAACATGGACATGACATTATTAACAAGATAAAATTTTCACTAACCAAAGGCCAGCTCAGCTCAAGTATATGCATTTTTGTATCAAAATGGTAAAATCATGAAAAATACTAACAAAGATCAATAATTTCAAAGGAAACTCGTCGAACTATAAATAAAATACAAATCCATACTCCGATTAAGTCCATAGGTATGTCTTTTTCCTATTTCAATGACAATCTACCTACTATACTCACATCCGAATTGATACGTTTTTATGCGAATGCTATTTTTTTTGCTAATTTTTCATAAATATCCATATATCTGTTCCTTTCTCGTATTCAATCCTAATGCCCATTTCGTACTTTTGTCCTCTGTAAAAAAATCTATTAGCTTCTTTAGGTGACGTTGATCATATCATCATGATCATGATCATGATCATGTTATATAATAAATATGCCCTCCTGCTTTTGATTTCGTTTTGCTCATGTGAACACATAAACGTTAACGTTTATACTTTGTCTATGTGTGTTTGTGAGTGTACTTTACTTTAGTTGCATAAAAATCCCTGGTCTATGTCTATATGTGCTACGCAATTACGATATTTGTACATTCAAGGGCAAAACACTAAAGAAGTCAGTGCGGTATAGCCATAGTCATAGTCATAATGGAGTGAATGAGAGAAAAGAGGCTAAAAAGGCTTTGCAAAAACTTCTTGTTTCGCACTCATCGAAATCGCCAAAAGTGCCGCAGCCGCACAGCAGCATTCATAAAATGATTTGCTCTGCAACAGCCTTTTAGTCGATTGTCCATTCCATGATGGCTTGTTTGTCAGAATCAAATTCAGATGCAGAATTACTTCTTCTTCAGAATAAAGTGTAGAAAAAAATCTTTGCTAAAATGCAGTGCAGTATAATGCATCGGGCCTTTAAAAAGAAATTGCGAAAAAGTATATCGAGATTCGCAAAAAAATATATTATTGAAAGAAAATGTACTCATGTAACATTAACCTTCCAGAAGAAAAAATATTCCATAATGAAATGAAATATGAGGGGAATATGTGTGTGTTATGAGCTGAATATGATTTGATGATGATGATGATGAATAAGATATTTGTCCGAGTAAAAAATAAGATGAATGCATGCAATTGAAAGATGCTATGAAAAAATAAGCGTAATAGGTGTGTGTTATGGGCGAAATATGTTTTTTGGATTTGATTGTTGATGATAAATAGGTATTATTGTTTAAATCAATTGCTATGACTGATTTTTCTCCCCCTGGGGCGGATGGGGGAGGGGAGGGGGTCCCCTTCACTCCCCTCCTGAAACCCGGACACGGCCACAAGGGCAGTGCGAGTTGCATATTGCTTGGATTGTTTCATGCTTGCATTTGCATTAAGAATGAACATAGTCATGTCAGAAACTTGTGAAAAGTTAAATTTTTAAATGTTAATTATTTTAAATTACACTTAATTTTTTGAAACTTAATCATCGAGGCTAGTTTACAATACTTTTAATAATACATTTAAATCCCAATTTGACAATTAAATATAATGGGAACCGCCCAGGATGAGTGTCATTTTTTGACCATTTTGAGTAGGTAGGTACTTATACTAAGCATATAACTTACAAAATGTTGGCATTTTAAAAGTTAAATATTTTGACAATGGACTATTTAAAAAAATATATTCCCTTGAGGCTTACATTGAATATTTCTCTGTTACATATAATGTCAATTTAAAATAATAAATATCACGAGAACACCCCCGGTGGAATGGCATTTTAAAACATTTCAAGTATATATGTATTAACTATGGTAAACACATTGCTATATATATTGCCTCCTTAAAACCAAGCTATTTTAAATTACATTCCAAAACTTTTGTTAACTAGTAGTAAATATATTGACACTGCGGTTATCGCTGGGTCCAGATAAGTGGTCGCGGGAGGTGGCGAGGGGGATGTGAAAAAATCCAGTCGTTAATGTTAATCCTGCCATGCGCTTATTACGGTGACGTCACTGATCCTATTTAAAAGTAAAGGAGTTAATTGCCATGTAAATTCAAATAGTGATAACAATAATAATAATTCAAAATTATAAATATTATTTTACCTGATATTTTCTTATCCCTCTTCAGACCACACTGACACAATAGAGTCCTTACAACTATATGCAATCAAAGCAACTACTTGATGCATTCATGTAACAATTTCAGGAGAAATGGAACGTGACTGAATTGCTAATGAGCAAAACTGATCCACTTTTTTGCTAGCATATTACCTCAATCTTTGATATTATAGCCACATGATATTTTTATACCTGAAGTAATGGCATGACCATGAAGTAATGGCATGACCAATTGTGTCAGAAGTGCAACGATGGGTTATATTGGCTGGATGGGCAATATTCTGGGTCCCGGGTTATAGTGGGTGACTCATACCTTACATTGTGGGTTTTAATGGGTGTGTAGTGGGTAATGGGTTTTTCTGGTTTTATTCAATTTAACATACATTTTGGCATACCCATAGTCTAAAATACCAGCATATTGTTGTATATAACTGCACGTTATTCTAACTGCCCATTTAACCCACAAATGACTATTTTAACCCGAACCAGCGGGCTCACATGACAAAACCCAGGTAAAATGCCATGTCCGATGTATGGGTTTAATTGATTGGGCGGGGAACATTACGAACCATGTTTTGCACTGGGTCATACCCACCCATGTAATAGTGGGCTTTAATGGGTTTTACGGGTTTTATCAAGTTTGTTATGCGTTCAAGCCTGAACGTGGAGTAAAATTTCACGCAATGATTGTAAATGAATAGACCTCCTGCCTGAGCCATACCCACCCATGTAACAGTGGGCTTTAATGGGTTTTACGGGTTATATTAAGTTTAATACGCATTAATGCCTGAACATAGTCTAAAATATCCCCTTATTATAGTTTATGCATGTAAGTTAACTGAATCCACAACCTGCCCATGAAACCCACTAAAACCCAATGCGGTCAATTGCCATCTCTGATATGTATTACACTAACAAATGAAAATTGAAAAATCGATGAAGACGTGATGATGATAAAATGGATTGAATATAAACCAAAAAAGTTTGCCTACCACACTGATCGTGATAGTGAATGGGAATAAACAAGATCAAATACACAATTCACTTTTTATATACATTTTATTTATTACCAACAATCCACCCCAGTTGGAAAGAGGGCGATCATATCATAATTTTAACATCTTGCATTTTATAAAATAAGCTTGTTTCGACTCTGCCTTGAGTCATCATCAGAGTCCGGGCTATACGGACTGACAAGCCTATGCTTGCCCCATATGGGAATTTAAAAGTGTACAACGAATTGCCGATTTTAAAAAAAATTTTGCTTTATTAGAAAATTACATTTAGAGGAAGGGGTGCAAAATATTTACAAGTGGTGCATCCCCTCCAGTTACACAACATCATTTCAACTAATTCGGCTAGCTGCTCCTCTTTTAGAAAAAGTCGATGCAAATATAAAAGGTCCTCTAAACCTTTAATAGCAAAATATTCTGTGCGAGTTCTTTTGTCGCGTTTGAAATAATGACGGTGGCATGTCACATATTCCGATTCCAAATCAGAAAGGAATTTATCCGTACACAGTTCACTGTAATCTCTCAAGTTGTTCAATATTGCACTATAAAAATTACGTGGACAGTTTCTGCAGTGCTCAAGTGAATGTTTAAATGCAAAATTGGCATCAGTGAATGGGGTGTCTCCATCCCAGGGGAAGGGTCCCCGGCTCCTAAATGGCTCCATCTTGGCGATTTTTATTTTCACAGTTTGAAATTTCAGTCCAGTTTTTACAAGTTATTGCAGGTTCTTTTGTGACGCGCATTTTAAAACAATAACGTGAGAGTCGCCTTACAAATATTTTTGCTAGTTGATCATTTTTTTCATAATTTTTAGAAAACAATGAAAGGAAGTAGGCAGAGCTATAACCTTTTATTCGATAGTAAAGGTACATAATACTAAATTCTCCGCAAACCCTACTCGTGTCTGATTGCAATTTGACATTATTTTGTGAAGTCGGGATAAACGGAAAATTAATTTTGTGTTGTTTCAAGGTCATGCCAAGAGGATCAAATATATCGAGGGATTTATTAGTGCCAATGCGCACGAAGATTGCCGCACTCCAGTGAAGTCCCCCGCTGTTCCTCGTTCCAGAATTGTACACAATTACAGTCGGTGTAGATTCGAGTTTAATTTGATTCAGTTCGTCCTTGGCCACCACATAATATTGGGCGCATTTCGGAAATGAAATGCATCGGAAAACACTTTCAATTTCACAAGAATTCATTATTTAAATATGTGTTATTGTCGCGTTCCGACTCTTGTCCAAAGTTAACATGGCTTGTTGCTTTATGTAGCAGACACATGTAATATTTTCATGTAAGGCTGTTTTGAATGTGCAGTGGAATCGGAGGACTCCCGACTTGTTTTGGAAAAATGAACTTGGTGTGGACGGGAGAAGGTCGAACGAAATTAAAAACGTATCTTTTGCATAGCCGTCGGGGCTAACCACAGTCAAGTTTTGATTACTTGGGTAAAGTTGAGCATATCCATTCAGGTATTGCCCAGTCTCAATATCAAAATTAAGAGATTTCGTAATTATTGGTTCTCCATTCAAGGTCAGACTGCACTCCATCAAATTGAATGGTTGAAAATTGAATGGCGACAAGGAAGGGTCACCGAAGAATGCCCTTGATCTCACAAATCCAAACACCACTTTCGCAGGTAACTGAGATGCTGATAATATTTCTGATGTACTGGACAGTTCCCCTGCCGGGATCGTATAAGCAATGATTGATCGATCAAAGAATGGATAATAAAACTTTGCATTTTTTGCCAAAAGAGCTTCATGTTTCTTTACAATCGCTTCTGATACAAGAATCCGATTCACCAACAGGTAACATTGACTCATGTTGTAAGTAATGTTAAAGGTGGAGCCAGCACTTAATGCTTCCGAGTCGAGACAAAATTCATCCGTGCTCTTTTTTAGCCGGATACGAATATGTGTATCGGGAATTATATAACTTTCATTGTCAAGAAATAAGCCATGGCTAAGGCGGCCAAACACGCAAAATGACTTTCCTCCTCTAGCCTTTTCCATTCTATATGTGTAACCTCCAGACGAGGCGGTTCGATCGTCCGCATTATCATCCACAAACAACTCTGCTTTAAGCTGGTCCTTTGTTAGCTTAGTCTCGCCAAGTGCACGAGTCAGATACGAAATGTAAGGATGATAATTTGTGTGTTGGTTGACAGGAATATCGTTTAGGTACAATTCAAATTGGGAAAAGACGGTTCCCAAGAAATCATTTCCCGGTGCTGCGGTTGCTCCTGTCGTCGATTCAGATGGCGTTGCATCATCATCATCAGCTTTTGCCGCTACGACAACCGTACTTTCCGTTTTCTTTAATAATCCGGCGACAAACAAAAATGTGGCTGCCAAATTGGTGTAGGATGAAGATGGGTTTATTACAAATTCGATAGTGTTTGACTCTAACGAAAAAGTGGAATATATTTTTTCAATTTTATTTTCAATTCCAGACTCGTCCAGTACCGGTGGCTCGGTAATATTGAAGCGCGATGATGTGCGGGGTGCCAGCCGGGGCTCCCGCCGGACCCGTTTCCCTTCCATTTTAATACCGTTTTTTATTAGGGCAATTGCCTCTTACCCTTCCAAAAATTCGTTTCTTATTTTTCTGTCTGCCGCGCCGAAATATCTTTTGTTTATTGTACACTTTCCCACTGCGTTTACCAACAAAAGTCCTAAAATTATTTAAAATTCTTCCTCGAATTAGTTTCCGCTTTCGATTTTTTGGACGTCTTACTCCAACGAGCTTTCTCCTCTGTGTGGATATTGCCCTTAGTCGCCGTGGCCTTTTTATAGACTTTGTATCTGAAACTGGCGTAAGCGTTTCCGAAAATGGTTCTGAATTGTATGAATGGACAGACTCGTTATCAGCATGTGAATCCATTTTGCTCAATTTACAAATATTTTCGTCACAAATAATTTGCCTCCTACCCATTACAAAATCCTTTTTCTAAAATGTAACACACAAACTGTTGGTTCGTTTTGCCTTGAAATCAATTTCATGTCCTCAGTAAGTAATTGTATTTGAATTGAGTTTGTTTCACAAATTGAAACGGGGTAATACAATAATGGATTCGGCATTAGTTCCTGATTATGCCTTCCTTCTTTCCGATTGGCAATTGCTATTATTGGAACTTCTTTGGAGTTGAAGAAATTGTTTTTCAAAATACTGCACGTGATGAGAACTTTATTGCAACTGAGGGGTTGGCTAGGATGTCCAGGCTTTATATAGTAACTAGCTCGGGGAGGAGCAAATGGGTCAATTATCTTTCTAGGAATTTTTACCGATTCCCTCCCTTTCCACTGTTTATGAAGAGGCAGATTCATATATTTATTTAAAAATGTTGAAAACTGGACAAACGAATGAGGTGAAAATGTGTCAACATTCAAAGTACTATTTTCTTCGTCAACATTAATTGAAACAAAACATTTTTTTTCGGCCAATGATGCAACAATTTCCATCAAAACCTCTTGTAGGTCCGGATCTACCAGTTGTTTTATTTCAACTTCAGTACGTTCCCATTTTTGTCGTTCCAGAGAAAATTCAATTGATTCTGGTAACGCCCTAAAGTATGTCATATTTGGTCTGGCCGCGCTGTGATAATTTCCCTCTGTGAAACGCTGATCTGCAAACCCAAGAAGGCCTGCCAAAGCTGTCTGAAGAACTAGCTCGTAACCATCCGCTTTTTCATATTCCATTTTGATTGCTGTAACCTCACCAGCGTAGATCGTCGGTGTAAACTTGATGTTCATGTTTCGCATTTTCAAGGTCGAATTTAACGCAGCGAGAAAGTTTACAAAGTCACTATAAAGTTTACTCACGGTGAGATGTTGGGTTTTATATTTTAAAAATGTAACCAAATTGGCTTTGAAAGTTGTATCAAAGAAATTTTGATTTGTGCGAACAAGTGGTTCCCAGTTTTCTTCTTCTTCTTGCTCTTCTGGTTTCAAATAATCATCATAAAAATGCAGTGACGAAAGGGCAACATTGTAATTTTTAATTTTGATATTTTTTGGCAGGGCATTAGAAAATGAGCTGGAGGTATTTCGAGGATATTTATCAAGTGAGCTGGATGAAACCAGCATCACATGAAATGAATCTCCAAGTTGATTATCCATTGTGAGCAGCTAATGACAAGTCACCATCCACAAATGTTCCGTCCAAAATATTTTCTTTCAAATCCTCCAACTTGTATCCGACAGTTGGAAATTCAGTGTGAATTTTCTTTATACGAAAAATTTCTTTAGAAAATCCAGCCAAATATTTTTTTGGAAATGTCACTTTTTTTTCTGAAATTCTGACGTAGTCGCCAATTTTGAATTTTGGTTTTCGCTTTTTTTGTAAAGCAAACTTTTTGTACAGTTCAAATATTATATTATCCCAGTCGCCTTTCTTAATCTTTGCTGGAGCATGTCCATGAGACGAATGGGGACTGTTATTGTATGCCGACAGGAATTGAGGCAGTACGTCAACCCACCGCTCTTTTCCAGTGTCCGTAAAATATTTGTATATTTAACCCTTTAGGGTACGTATGAAACGCTCCGAAGTTTGGGCTTTAAGTTGAGAAAATGTTGAATAGTGATTAATATTTTTACTTTTTAAAAACTCTCGGACTTTCCCCGAATAAAATTCTTTCCCAGCGTCGGTCTGGAAATTCTCAATTTGCCCCTTATAAAACTTGAGCATAAGTCCAAGGGCCCGAATAATTTCTTCGCTAGTTTTACTTTTGATTGGTGTGGCAAACGCTAGCTTTGAGAACAAGTCTACACTTACGAAAATGTAAGCATAATGTGAGTTTTTAAACTTTTTTGAAAATCTGCCAAATCCGCTTGCAGAAGCTGTCCTGGGTGATTCAATATTATAGGAATTCTAGGAAAATGCGTTCGGGTAGGTCTATGTCTAGAAAATGCTTCCACTTTACTCAATTCCCGCTCAACAAGTTTTAAATCATTCAATTTGCGGGAGCGTGCAAAGGCTTTCACTCCCCTAAATCCTGCCGGGGAGGATGGATTACGCCAGCTCCTGCCAATGTATTTAACGTCTGCCATTTCACTTTTTTAAGCTGTCGTCGAACTCTAGCACTTAAATTCTTATTTGGAATAGAATGTTTAGCCAAAAAGTTTAGAAACAACTCCCAGTCATATTTTGGCTTTCTCTTTGCTCCAGCAGCAAATAAAATGTGTTGAATGACTGGAAACCTTAAATTTAAATCTGATAAAATGATGTCTCCATTTTCGTCGATAAAACTTTCCTTTTCCAATCTTTGTGCAATGGCAAGGGCATTTGTATAAGTCTTTTTTGTAACTTTTCGGGCCACTTTTGTCCAATTGTACGGTCTACTTTGTCTCTCATTATCTGCAGCAATTTCTTCTTTAATGGGGTTTTGCACCGGTACAACCCTATACATTTCCATGGTTACGCTCCTTTACAAATAGACACACATGAGTCATAAATATATTTGGACAAGACACAAACAATTACACTTTTTAGTATTTTTTGTCGGCGCACTAGAAACTTTTTTAATATAGATCCTTTCCACTTTTTCGATTTTTGAACAAATTGATAAACAACTGGGGTGAAGGATTCGTCTTCTAGTCGCAAAGAAATACAATGAAGCAATGATTCAAGTTCCTCGTCGGTAGCCCTATTTATGAGCTCTCTTCTTTTGTCCTCGCTGCTATGGGCAATTTTAGACAGGAAATCAACGTTATTGACCCTGGCATCCATTTTTAGGACCATATAGTAAAAAGTCCGGCTCCCAAAAAAATACAGAAGAACGGAAACGGGCAATATCAGCCTGTCGACTATGACTATCCACCACAAAATGTCCGTAATCCTTTCTATTAACGGCATGATTGTAGGCTGTGTAGACGAACTTGGGATTGTTTGGACAAAGCTGATATCCAAGCTTTAGAATTGATGAACTATCTCTGGCTAATTTGAATATAATCAGCAGACTACAATTGATTTGCATAAGCCTGGATTTGGGTAGAAAAACAGCCTGGGTTAGTATGATGATTGTCGTGTTGGTATGATGAGACTTTTGAATGAAAAATGGCAGGATAGTGTTGGTCCGTGTCAGTAAGTCCATTACACAGTCGTCCAAAATCAAAAGCGCAGGTTCCGTTGAACGAGTATAGTCTTTGGCTTCTTCCAAATCACTTGTAAAAATTACATTCTCCTCTGTAAGCTCATTGTAAAGGGGCTGCCATTCTCTGTAGACCCATATAATCTTGTCAAACTTGTGAGTAAACAAACGTTCTCTTAATCGAATTAGTTGTGCCGTCAAATGCGATTTCCCTGATTTCCCTGAAAAGCCCGCAATTTGAATACAACATGGACTTTGAAATCGTAAATCAATAACCTTGTCCATCTTGTCGCAATGATAAAATGATCAACCACATTGAAAACGGTCCTTTTTATATGATTTCACTAGTTCCGACGATTAATTCACAAGGATTATTAACCAAAGCGTCAGAACAAATTACATATTGTGCTGATTTAATTGTCCCATGTCGCATTAGATAATAATATAATATAAGGTACAACTCGGCAGACACATTATGAAATGCACCGCCAAGCAAATTTTTTATCTAGTATATAAAGTAAAAAAGGTAAGTAAACTGGAAAGTGCTGTTGTAAATTTGAGTGGAGTTGCGACATCAATGTTACCCGTCCGCCACTCGCAGCTCAAATTGGCTACTATGATTTATTTTGTTCGTTATCGGAACTCGTCATGGATAGCCGTCTTGAACCACAAAAGGATACACATATTGCAGAAAAGGTACAGAAGAGGATTGATAGTTTGGTAGATATCATGTTTATTCAGTGACTGAAATGCAAAACTTGCAACGTCATGTCAGAATAAAAAGTTTTTGCATTGATTGGTTTCTTATTTCTAAATCGGGAAAGCAAATGCTTGTCAGTCCGTGTAGCCCGGGCTCAGACGATGGATCAAGGCAGAGTCGAAGCAAGCGATGTGCACGTGAATAAATGATGCAAGTTGTACAAAACAAGCTTAACATAATAACGATTGCTCATTCTTTTACGAGATGAAAAGTTAGTATTGTTAGGCTATTTTAATCAGGTCTCATGTTATGGATTACAAGTCGATTATTAAACGTTTTGAAATAAAATAATGCAGACGGCAAGCAAACATGATAACATTCATAGGTACTAACAGTTTTTTGCATTTGAGCATATCATTCACATTCTCATTATTGAATAGAACTCTTCAATTCTGTATTCACTGGCATCTGTTTGCCTACATATCTGCCTATTTACCTACGTACGAGATGAAATGAATCAACTCTCTGATGGACATGTTGACCTTCAAGTTTTATGGTATTATGATATGTATTGATACGTAGGTATTGGCTACTGCATGCATGGATTGCTTATAACATGCAATAACAAATTATAAGCTGCCGCTGGAGGGGAGGGGAGTGAAGGGGACCCCCTCCCCTCCCCCATCCGCCCCAG
>JAQIXQ010002022.1:0-11948 GCA_034700485.1 Pseudosinella alba | reverse complement strand
TTGAATTAATGAAAATTATTTGCATTAATTATTAATGGTTAGTTCAATTAATTCATTTGCTCAATTACATAACCCTGTATATGTATAACAACCTGTAAGATCGCGATATTAAGTATGAGATGAGATGTGCCATTTTCATGCATCTCACAGCTCCAGGGAGGATTGAGCCTCAGAAAATTTTATTTCTTTCAGACGAGACTTCCTAACCTTCGTGAATTCAGCCAGTTTTGGATTAAACGTAGACTGTAGACCCTGATTTTATTCATGCACGTTGACCTTCCCTCCTGGATAACGATAGATAAGACGTCGGATCGGATGCTCTGCTCTCTAAAGGACTTTTAAAGTCGCGCGTGCAGATTAAATAAAGTCACAATTGAGTTCCCACCCAAACTAGAATAAGATCCTTTGAAAGTCACTTTCCCTGTTTGTGCGAATTTCCGTTTCCTGACATTCCTCTTGCAGGCATTCCACTCCCAAATGCATACAGGACATGACTGGTTAATATAATTTTGCGAAGGCATACACACAAAGTTGATTTGATGTTACATGTGCCGGTTCCCCAAAGAAGATGCCAAAAGAGCTCCTTCTTGGAAAGTTCATCTTTGCAATAAAAAATGCATTTTAGTCAGTATTTGCTCAGATTACTCTGTAAAAACATTTCTAGTGTCAGGCCTGATTAAAAAATACGAGCCTGATCTCAACACGTGCATCTCATGGTAGGGGTATAATGAAAGCAAGGCAATTCAGAGCAAGCAACTAAAGAGGGGACCCTGAAAAACATGACAAGGCAAGGCAAGCTCCAAGTTATCTCAAGTCCTAATCCGAGAAAAAGTTTTTAATATATTATATTATAAAATGGAAAGTATAAAGGGATAAATCCTTAAGCTTCCAAGTATGTTACTATAAAGTTGGGTTGGGTGCCTCAAGTTAAGTTAAATTGAAATATCGATTTCTCCGACGTGAACAGCAACTCTTATAAATAGAATGCGTCTTTATAAGTTCGTTACATTAATAAAAAAAAGCATAGAATATTGCAAATAGAATTACCTACTTGGGCCATGTCTCTGCCTTTGTTGTATGCAAAGAGGAAGGTTTAATCTATTTCTGAATTTATTTCTCAAAGAAAATCTCATAGGTACCCATTACCCATGCTATTATATATAGCTTTACGCAAACTTTAAAAGAAAACGAATTCAAAGGAAACCCTCCGGTGAGGTAACCTTCATTGTTGTCATTCATTCATTTTGCTTGTTAGTTCGAGCCTATCATCGACAGACATTTCGTAAAGCTTCTATCAATTTTTAAAATAAATCCTTTGAAGTAAGTTATATAAGGAAAAGATAGGGAACAATGCGTAATTTCGAATCGAACTATTTTCACTCTTAGGTACTATCAAAATATTCCCAAATCCAAATCACAATACATTTCAGAAACAGACGATCGCATCTTCGGATTGAAGTTGAACTTTCTGAAGTTTTATCTGAAGATCACAACAAGCAAGCACTATTGTAAGCACGATGCATGAACTGACATGGGACTAATGAATGTCAAACTAATTTATTCCCAACGCCTTCGTAGCAGGAAGTTTCCACCCACCCACGACACAAGGGCAGGATTTAAGCTCTGAAGTTCGGAAAAACAAGAATTCGACTAAATCACCTCATTATTTACCCGTTCCTGTTTGTTCTATCAATCTCCATTATCATTATTAGATTATTACGCGTCTTGTAAAAACAAAGGAGAAAAACAATGCGTCTGAAATATGATCAGGATCAAGAGATTTGCGATGTTCCCTACGACCTGGAGGAGCTGGAAAATTCCATTCATCATCATCAGTTCAAGGTTGAAACTGTTTCCTCCTATTCCTCCCATCTTGTACTAGCCCCCAATTAGTATTATTAAAATAAATTTATTAATGAAAAATTAAATTAAGCTTATGTTCATCCTAAGCATTGTTTCATTAATTCCTTCCCGTATTTTGCAACCTCGCTCATCTAATTAAAAAATGCATCTCATCTCATCTCATTGCAGCATAATACAGATTGGTTGGCATTCTTGTTGGCAAAAAATAGGCATCGAAGGTGCAGATAGGTATAGCACTCGTAGACTGTTTTTATTTCTGATATAATTCCTTCAAAGAAGGATTTTGATATTGATAATTCAATACGTCAAAAAGTACAAGTGATATCTGCAAAAAATCAACTTAAAATTAAAATCAGTTACAAATAGTAATAACATTAAATTCGCCTATAATAATTTACAGTAGTCTTAACTAGCTTAACAAATATTATATTATCTACATCTTTTGCTATGATTTATACATATGCTGCTCAATCAACGTTTTCAAATCCAACACAACATGTTCGGGAACAACAGAATCGAAAATTTTCCTAATTGCACTACATCGCTCCGACATTCTAATGTCCTCTGCAGTCAGGATATATTTTAGAATGGATAAATTTAAGCCTACATCCCCAAGCATATTATTACCTGTCTTCTGCAAACTGGTCAATTTTACAGATTCCGCATAGATCAGCGGGGCAGAGAATGGACAGATATATTTGGTAATAACGGTGTTCAAAGCTCTTTGATAGACCTCTTCCAATAGGAAACGATCGGCTAAGGAGAAAAGTTCAAATATTGTTGACAGCTTATAATCGCAAACATTAGTCGGAGGAGGTTCACTTTCAAGGTTGTTTTCATTCAACATGTATAACTGATCAATTAGTAAAATCACTGATGATTTAGAGACATTGGGTAAGGTTACTTTTTGCTCCCCTGCTTCGATAAAGTGTCCATTGAACATCGCTGAGAATACTGGAGATGCTTGGACCAATAAATCCTTTTTGATGCAGAATACGCTCCCATCATCCAAGAATAGTTTCACTCTCTCAACATCAGGACCTGCTGCAGGGTTCGGAACGTTCACCGTGTGTTCTTCATAGTCATTGTCAAAAATTTCAACCACGTCATGTAGTACAGCTCTAGAAGGAAGATTAAATAGGAGGGGGATTTTTTTCCTTGCATCAAGAGCCTTCCATTTGACTCCCAGAGCATTGCAAATTGAACAGAGGGCCAATGCACAATCTTCAAAACGATAAAATGACGTCTCATCGGAATCTTTGAGCATTTCCAATATCTTGGTCCAACTCTTTGCTTTCATTTCGAATTTTCTGAGGAGGGTCGGATGCTTCTGGTAAAGTAATGGAATGTTTAGAATCATTTGATTCATCCTATCTAGGGAAATACAAGTGTCATTTACCAATATTGCTCGCATTATATAACCTTCGCGATAACCGGCGGTTTCATTCTCTATTCCTACCATTCTATTGATTAGATTAGCACAATATTGTTGGAGTACGGTAATCAGCTCTTCGTTCCCGGTGGAGTGGAGCACAGGTTCTTGGAGTCGGTACAAGACGGGGATCATTCCAGACTGGATCATCTCGGGAAATATTTGAATGATTGAGCACATTTTCAAAATTATTTTATAGGAACTATCAAATGCCCTCCGACTGAGGTCGTAGAGTTCGGTGTCCGATTGATTAGATTTATGTTCAGCTCGTTGAGGCATCAATGAAACTTTTCCACGAAGAATTATCCCTAAGAGTGTTGGAATGATTTGGAGCATGGCGTCAGGAAATGGTTGTACATACGTGCACTTATACAGTATGTTCAAAACACCGGCAATTTTCTTCGCACTAATTTTTAACATTTCTAAGGACTTTTGGATTGGGTAGCTTGTACTGGTGTCGCCATCATCCAACTTCAGTTTCTTCCTAGCTGGACCTCTTAACTCTCGTTCAGAATCATCATCGGATAATGACGTGGCATTTGGAGATTCTGATCTGAAACTCCGGGGCGATGAAGGGCTAAAACAACCCTCGTCCTCACTGAAGGATGAAAATGAACCGCTACTCACATCGGAATACATTGGGCTACTCCTTCCACTCGACCATGACCGGGCTGGACTACTCAAGGGACTAAGTGAATCCTCGCCAAATTTAGCCTGGTGCATATCCACGATTCCCTCTGACAAGTTCAATTTGGATTTCATTTCTTCTTGAATCTGTTGAAGAATAAAACATAGAATTAGCAATTATAAAAATTTGTGGCATGATATGATTGTAAGAATATGAAATAAAATTAACGTAAAACATATCTATGCTGCTCATTACCTTTTGGTAACTTGGACTGCTACAGCGATATACTGGAGCAAATGGACATGTGCCATTGTCTCTGTGGACGGTACAGCTGCCATCATCGAGAGAGGATATTTTCTTCCGTAAACAGTCGTAATCACAGTCTTCCAGCTCTTGTCGCAAAATCTCACATAAATAGCTAACTAAATCACATTTTACCAGTTTTGATAAGGAAACTTCATACAACTTCTCGTACACATGAAGCAGCCATCCGTGGTACTCTTTAAAGTCAGTGGACCTGTCGAAGAAAAATAAATAATTTAGTTTTTATGCAATTTGACCATTATTACACATTTACAAGGCATCATATCCGACAACTTTTAGATTTAGATATACATAATTATTTCATTGTACTATTATAATTTTTACAATTAATTAAGAAGAATGGACTCACTTTAAAATCTTCAGTGTTGATCCAATTAATGGCGAGGTGGTAAGGTGCGATTGATTAAATGACGAGGACTTGGTGAGGGCCATCAGGAGTTTAATTAGATCTATTTGGACAAGATTTAAGAAGTAAGTCAATTGTTAGTTAGTATTCAGAATTCAGATAATATAAATTCATATAATTTTAGCAATAACAACAAACAAACACTAGATGATTTATGCTTACCGTGATAATGCTGCTCAGTAGTACTATTTAATTTCTCCAGTAAAATCGGGAAGATCCTCAATGCACCTATACAATCACTGATATCCTTATTAGCGCTGAATTTAATTAGACAATTTATCACAGGACAATACAACTTCCCATCGGGCTGGCTACGTTCAAATATCCTTACAAGGGTGCGGATTTTGCATGCTTCTGTGTTGTAAACAAGCTGCAAATAATTGATTAAGTAATTAAATGAAAACGTGACAAGATTTAGAAAATAAATGCGATGTTGAATAGTTAAATACCTTATCAATAACGTCAATAGGGGCGCTTTTAATCCGAAACGAGAGGGACGTCAATGCCTTGATAACATCCAATACAAAGTCCTCATCCGCCGATAGTTTCGCATCCCAAGTCAATACATTTATTACGGTCACAAGGCTCCCGAATTTTAGCAAATGGTCCCTCGCACAATTACTGAATGTGTTGTCCGAGGTCAAGATTCGAATTGCTCGGAGGCAGGAGCATATCAACTGCCTAATTTCAATCTTGTCCACGAAACATGTCCTTGTCGAACTGTTAGCTTCAGTATTGCCATTTACTACAACGGAACTGGATGACCCCGGAGACGCCTCCATCTGCTCATTGACCAACTCCAGGATCCTCAAGATGGAAATGGCGACCCCCGTCCTGAGCACGGCCTCGCGACAATGGGAGTCATTGGAAAGGTTCGCCATGCATTTCACAGCCCGACTGATCACCTCCGCATGCTTGAAGGTCACGGAACCATCCTGGGTGAAGTTGGAGATGAACTGCTGCAGAGAAGAGATGAAGCCACTCTTCATTGCCTGGAAAGTCAAAGTAAAATTTTTTAATTAGTTAACCATCCACATTTCCTTTCGCATATTTAGCAAACAATCATTACTTAATTGACATTACCTCCGATCGCACCGAATAATCCAGAGCAAAGGCATTACTCAAAATGCTCAGCGCCACATTACAGACATCGGTCACCTTGGGAAGGGTCACCGTCGGGGTGGTTGAGGTCACCTTCTGCCCATTCGTCACAGTCCTGCCCCCATGGCCCGGATCCTTTCCTGGTTGACCCAATCCCGACATCCGACTCTGCATATCTTCACACAAGAAGAGGTTCTTCTTTAGCGCCTCCATCATCCCCTCCAAGGCCCCGTAGGTTCTCAACTCCATCCATGGCGATCGACTCCTGGACGTAGACGCATTCTTCTTGAGGACACTCACAAACTGCAAATACTTGAGGAACTTGGAGCCCCCAGGGTCACTCTTGGAATAGAGGGCGATCTTCTTGGCAATGGTGACACTGTCGTGGGTGAGGGAGACCTTGCTGACCTCACTTTTGCTCTTCCCTCCTGTCATTCCAGAACTTGTTGGGGGAGTTGGCCCCAGCAGTCCCCGCATTTCCCAGATGTCGGACGTAGTAATATGGACAGGGCAAAACTGTCGAATCCTCTGTTAACTCAAGTCATGGCTGATTCCCATCTTGATTTTAAAAAAACTATTAATTATACCAAAACAGTTAACTAATTATCACTATCAAAGGGAGTCACTCGGACATTTACCAAAATCGAACTTAGAATTCGACAGCTGAGATTTATGTTGGGCTGCACCTGTTCATGTATCGTTGCATGCATTCATCCCATCCCATATTTCGTTTCAGTGCATTTTTGAGCAATATTGATATGGGCTGGGGCATTCTGGGATGGGAATGGAATGGAACAGCGTTGAACAAAATGAACAAAGGAAAATGCTTGGCAAACAAAAGCCCATGAAAAATATTAGTTTGGGATGGGATAAGATAAGGGCTAATGTAAGTAATTGGTAAATAAATATTTAATGTAAATTATGTATAAATTATTGTGGGTGAGTTTAATTGAGATAAATGCATTAAGCTATAATGAGAATGATCAGTTTTGTATATCATAATATTTAATGTAATGCATTTAATTACATATTAAAATATTTGATCTGGTTTGGTTTGTATTTTTTTACTTGGAAAAAATTAACTGTTCGAAATAAAAAGCTGGAAATTCAGTCTTCTAAAAGCTTCATTAATATCCATATCCTTCACCGCCTGGGTCACCTCCCAGGTTCCTGTGAAACTCCAAGAGTTGGGTCACCTTCCAGGTTCATGTGGAACTCCAAAAGTTAGGCCACCTTCCAGGTTCATGTGGAACTCCAAGAGTTGGGTCACACCTTCCAGGTTCATGTGGAACTCCAACAAGTTCTCCACAACTGGAATGGTAGAGAACATCTGGAAGCCCCGCTTGGAACGCACCAACGCTCGGAGTTTTCCTTCTCCTTGCTTCGACTACCGGGGATGTCCTAACCACGTACAAGGCCATCTTGAACTTGGGATGAGTCTTCACTTCGTAATAGTTGGACATGCACCTCCCCATCATTTTGACATCTATACCAAATGAATAAAGTTTTTAAAAATGTCATTAGCTAGTAGTTGTTAACATTTAACACAATTTAAAAAAATAAAACTAATCGATATGAGATATTGCATGCATCATATCATATAATGCATCATCATCATAATCATAAGAAATGACGTGAACGATTACTACCACCACACTCATTTACTTTTCTACCAATTAAATTAACTTACTTCTTGTAAACCCATGGTTCAGTCAGCCTTTTCATTTCCAGTAATCCAAATGTTTCCATTTGCGAAAATGGAAACCTCCTGCGCCGGAAAAGCCCTTCCTTTGAAACACACTGGAGCACTTTCCACTTTAACTCCCCAGTCCCCAGTTCCTTGACGTCTTTCGGACCTAAGAAAAACAAATAAGGAAAAATAAATTTTTGAACTTATTTTAATTTTAATGTCTTGTCTTCCATTAAGACATGCATGTAAATGTAAATCAGGATGTAAACATGATGATTTTCTGAAAATACTAGAAAGAGCATGAGCAGTAGTGATATGCATGTCTGGTATTTGGTAATATACTTACCTCCTCCGGATTATTAAGACTCCTCACAAAATCGTCCATTGTGGAAGGAAACACGAGCGTCAGGTTCCATGTGGAGGCAGCCTGCCAAGTCCTTCATCAGCTTGAAGTTGCTACGAAGTTAGTCGTTGACCGCATGGGTAACAGAGCTCAGGAACCAGCAGGATGTCGTTAACTTGTCCCCGGCGTGCGTTGATCCCGCTTGGCTGGTTTGCTGACCTGTTCATCATTCGAATGTTCACGTTCACATCATACCTGGACTTGTAGCATTCCGCAAATGAGCCTTTTTGTGTTCCAAAAGGAGTCACTCGGAGTCCTGCCGAAATCAATCTCATCGATCAATTCTCAATGATATTGGCCTTGCGGTTATATTTTGTTATCACCGACAGTCCAACGATGGCCTTGTTGCACTGCCTCTCAAATTTTGGTCCGCCTACAATGCGTTGCCTGATCTCATTCATCATTTGGACAGTTTCAGTCTTGACAACTTTCCAGACGTTCTGCACATTGAGCATCAGACTGGCTTGCTTCCTGTTGGCGAATTGAGTTCTGGAAACCTGGCAAAAGCTCTAACTTCCAGTTATCAAATGACCGCTTCGGCTTCTTGGTGTGATCCCTTCCGATCATTTCATACTTGAAACCTCCCTTGCTGGATTTGGTTGCGAAGTTGATTCGAAGTTTACTTGTGGGGTGTGTTGGGTCACCTTCCAGGTTCATGTGGAACTCCAACAAGTCCCCTGCCTGCGTTGATCCCGCTTGGTTCGTTCTCCGACTAACAAGCTGCACTAGATTCATGTCTGGATTTGTAGTATTCCGCAAAGGTGATGCTGACGGTTTCTTCAACCCTTCCATATGATATGAAGTTGATATGAAGTTCTGGAAACCAGGCCAAAGCTCCAACTTCCAGTTGTCAAATGACCGCTTCTTCTTGGTGTGAAAATAGTGTCAAAATAGTGTGTCCCGATGACCCGACCATACAGTACTTCAGTCCTCGCTGGACCTGACGGACCAAGATGTTATGGATCACTTGCTGAGACGTTCCGTTTGAAGTCCAAGTTTACTTGGAGGCTTCCAGGTTCATGTGGAACTTCAACAAGTTCTCCGCAACTGGCATAGTAGAGAGTAGAGAACATCTGGACGCCGGCCCAGTTCGTCCCGCTTGGAACGCACCATCGCTCAGATCTTTCTTCATGCCGAGGGGATATCCTAACCACGTACAAGGCCATCTTGAACTTGAGATTGATAAAATGAGTCTTCAATTCGTAATAGTTGGACATGAGACCTGCTGCTCCGGCTTTAAACCCTCCTTCCTCGTTCGGTTTTGAAATCACCAGCCCTCCAACCGCCCCTCCTTCTCGAACTACCCTCCTGGGCCTCCTCGTCTTCAAGACTGTTGTCAGACTTGTAGCCTTCGTCCCCATTCATTTTCGGAGGATTATGAGGGCTGGGCTGCGGACCTCCAGTAGCCATTCAATCAAATCTAAAATTATTTTATTTTAAAAAACAGTGCTTAATTGTAATTACCAACTCACCCCGGGATAGCACTCACCGATACTGATTCCAATTTAAAAAAAAAACTGGTTTAACTTTTAATTCTTAAAATAAATAGCTGACAATGCCAAGTCTACTGCAAGCTCCCTTATAGTCATTCTTCACATTCGTCATTAACTCACCGTAATGAAAAATATTTTTACTTAAAAAAACAGCAGCAATTATTTATTCACCCAATCCCAGAGCACTACTCTTTCAACTGTATTTTTTTAACTGTGAAAAAATTAATTGTTCAAGATAAAATAGTTCCTTGCTCTCTTAATATAACCATAACCTTCACGTTCACCACTTGGTTGAATCACAGCACAAGATGGATATGGATTGGATGTTGAATGAGAACTGACAATGAGAAACTCAGAATCAATTTGAGCTGTCAGATAAGTCGATATGCTGCGTTTGCACTTTCTCGGCTTGGCTTGTACATTTGGGTAACTAGCCCACTACATATGTCGAAGATAGGCTCGATTCCGCTTCTACCTCAAAAACGTTTATGTCCGCTTTAGTATAGAAAAGTGCCATACGGTACTGTGTTGATAAGTGCCCATGAATCCCAATCCCAACCTACCTACCTGGTTCTTCTGGAAGGAGCCGGTCTCGACTTTACATGCATTTAAGTACCTGCTCAGCTTATCATTCAATAATGAATACATTTACCTAAACTAAAGAGTAAGTTTGTTTGTCGTTGGTTTGCTTATTTGAATTTGGTTTGGTCCGATATGATAATTTACAAAACAAAGGTGAACTAGTAATATCTGGTGAGGCCTATGGATTTAATTATAAAAAGTAAACTGATAGTCTTTATTCAAGAGTTAATTGTATAATTAGAATTATAATTAATATTAGGAAATATTATATATACAAAATTAGTGCTATTATGATAACAAACGAAACATGACATGATGAAACTCCCAAAATTTGAGATTAATTCAGTTAAAAGTACAGCATTCATAGTTATTGTCAGTATGCAGTATTTAGCAAGATGTTTAAGTAGTAAAATATACATTTATAATTGTCATTCATTCGAACTATATAATTAATTAAAACTTAAACATGCTCTCCTCACACCACGAAAAAACCAGACTTCAAACCATTATTACTGAAGATACTCTTTTTGCGAGAAATCCATGAATCTTTTTATGCTTTAAAATTTTGCTATTATTTGAATCATTTGGCTACTTTGTTAAATGATCCTTGCTAATTAACTTTTGTTTGATGGGGGTGGGCGAATCCTTTTGGTTTTGTTTTAATTTGAAGCGATTTTAATTTTTGACCTGCGGATGAGGAGGAATGCTTAAAATTGCATTTGGGGTGGTACTAATCGGCTTATATGAAGACATCTTTGGGGGCTCCAGGGCTCCTTACATGGGCTTCACTAAATATTACTAGTTCACTTTTGCTTTATAAATTATCATGTCATATCATATCATATCTGACCAAAAACCAAGCAAACAAACCAACAACAAACAAGCTTACTTTTTAGTTTTAGTTTAGGTAAATGCATTCATTATTGAATGATAAGCTGACCAGGTACTTCAATGCATGCATAGTCGAGACCTGTGCTCCAAGGCTTCTATGCTCGTCTTTAGACTTTTCTGTCATAGTTTGTGATATTTGAAATTTTAATTTACAAATTATCATATCATATCATATCTGACCAAACCAAACAAGCAAACCAACGACCAACAAACTTACGTTTTAGTTTAGGTAAATGCATTCATTGCTGAATGATAAGCTGAGCAGGTACTTTAATACATGTAAAGTCGACTGCTCCTTCCAGAAGAAGCAGGTAGGTTGGGAATGGGATTCATGGGCACTTATCAACACAGCACCGTATGGCCCTTTTCTATACTAAAGCGGACATAAACGTTTTTGAGGTAGAAGCGGAATCGAGCCTATCTTCGACATATGTAGCGGGCTAGTTACCCAGGTACAAGCCAAAGAGAGCCGAGAAAGTGCAAACGCAGCATATCGACTTATCTGACAGCTCAAATGGATTGTGAGTTTCTCATTGTCAGTTCTCCAATCCAATATCCAACCACATCCAACATTCATCTTGTGCTGTGATTCAACCAAGTGATGAAGGTGAAGGATATGGTTATATATTAAGGGAGCAAGGAACTATTTTATCTTGAACAATTAATTTTTTCACAGTTAAAAAAATACAGTTGAAAGAGTAGTGCTCTGGGATTTGGTGGGTGAATAAATAATTGCTGCTGTTTTTTTTTAATTAAAAATATTTTTCATTACGGTGAGTTAATAGCGAAGGAGAAGAATGGCTATAAGGGAGCTAGTAGTAGACTTGGCATTGTCAGCTATTTATTTTAAGCATTAAAAGTTAAACCAGTTTTTTTTTGCTATTCCGGGGTGAGTTAGTAATTACAATTAAGCACTGTTTTTTTTTAATAAAATTATTTTAGATTTGATTCAATGGCTACTGGAGGTCCGCAGCCCAGCCCTCATAATCCTCCGAAAATGAATGGGGACGAAGGCTACAAGTCCGAGAACAGTCTTGAAGACGAGGAGGCGCCCAGGGGAGTTCGAGAAGGAGGGGTGGTTGGAGGGTCGACGACTTCAAAACCGAACGAGGAAGGAGTGTCCAAAGCCGGGGCA
>JAQIXQ010002021.1:0-11949 GCA_034700485.1 Pseudosinella alba | reverse complement strand
ATCACACTGCTGCCATTGTAATTCACAGACGTATATTCCTAATTTTTGTCCGATTGACTCATACCATTCAATATAAGCAAGGTGGTTTTGTTTAGAAATTCTAAAAGTGTTTTCCCTTTCCCATTAACGAATGAGTCCTTTGACTGTCTATCGCTATTGTCACATTGCAAAGTAATTGTATGATTTTGATAAGCCCCAACTCTACTATTGAAATCGCCTATGCTCATGCAATTCTCCGTTTTTAGGCCATTTTGGCTGATGAATTAAATTAAAGAGTCGAGGACGTAGTTAATAGCCAAAAATAATGCTTAATCTCAGTCGCCCCATTCAAGTTTTGAACTGTAATTGTCGATGTTCTTCGATATGAATTTTACTTTGTCATGTATTTTATTCGCTATGCCTAAGAATTCTTGAATTTTTTAAAACTTGCTGTCTAATAGCTTATTATTAAATTCATGCTGCATCCATGTCTCGCTCAGAAAGAAGATATCCGGTTGGGTTTTAAAAATATTGATGTAGAAGTTTCGGTTTTTCCTATTCAGTCCTTCAACGTTCCAGTGTACAATATTGATATGTGGATGTTGCATAGGCTGGCCATGTCTTCGTGAAGAGGTTGTCTTGGGGTTGACAATAGTTTTGTTTTATGCGAATAATTTCAGGAGGTTCGGGAAGTGGATATCCTGGACAGGCTGGTGCCGGAGGTGGGTATCCTAGCGTAGGTGGTGCAAGTGGTTTCGGAGGAGCCGGAAGTGGGGGCAACGGTTTGGGTGGTGGTAACGGAAAACCCTCTTCCTCTTATGGGCCACCGCCTGGGGCTGGATTTGGGGGTGGTGGTGGAAATGGAGGCAGTGGTTCATATTCAGGAGGACAAGGTGTCGGAGGTAATGCTTAAGATTATTTTCGATATTATTGCTGCTCACAATTAGTAGGAAAAGGCACACTCATTTAAATATGAAAGAAAGATAGAAAGATGGCCTTTAAAATGTGTTGGATCCGTGTTAAAGTGACATAATATGTCACTTTAATATCATTTGAAACACTGTGTCTTGTTTTTTTATCGAGATGAATAGTTAAAAACTGTATCCCATCCTATATTTAATCACCTTTGCATACACTAATTGCTCTGAAATTAATTTACCTTAGGAGGTGGTCGCCCTGGTGCAGGAGGGAGCCCCGGATTTGGAGCAGGAGGTCCAGGTAGTGGTGGCAGCGGAGGGTATTCAGGGGGAGGTTCAAGTTACAACCAGGGTGGCGGTGGAGGAAACAATGGTGGAGGCAGTTCATATTCCGGTGGACCTGGACAAGGGGGTGGTGCAGGTGGATACCCTGGAGCTGCTGGAGGAGGAGCCCTTGGCTATTCTGGAGGTGGCGGGGGTCGACCTGGGGCTGGTGGAGGTCCTGGCTACACCCAAGGAGGAGGGGGTGGAGTTGGTGGTGGTGGAGGCCATTTCAACGGTGGTGGTGGGGGTGGAGCAGGATTAAATTTCGACTCACTTCAAAAAGCCAACTTGGTAGCAAATTTCCAACTGGGTGGAGGAGGGGGTGGGAACGGTCGTCCCAAGTACGGTCCACCCGGTGGTAGTCCCGGAACCCCCCAGGGGAGATATTACAGATCAGCGTTGGCACTAGCAGCCTCCAAATTAAAGTTTAAGCCCTTTCGAGTATTAAAACGAAGCGGCAAGCTAGCCTCAGAAGAGGACGTGATCATCCCAACATTGCAAATTAGCCCATCCTCATTAGCCAAATCAACGAAAGCAAAAATTGACCCCAAAACGCTATTACCGAATATTGCCAAAAAATTAAGCAAATTGCAGTCAACGTCGTAGGCCTAATTTTAATTATACATTAGCCAACTACTAATTAAGTAATTAACTGTTAGATCAAATGATTTTTAACAAATAATGCATATTCCTTCTCAATTTACCCCTCTGCTTGTAGATATTTATTTAAGTGACATAATACCATGACAACTTTCCCTAGTCTAGATAGTTAATTATTACTTACAGTTGTTAAGATGATTATTTTTTGTAAATGTTTCCTTCTACTTGAATGACTTTCGTTGAATCTCTGTACACCAATTTTATTTGAACATGTTACGAATGGAAAGGAGTGAGAGAAAGTAATCGCTCGATACCGATAGGAATGATATAATGATATGATGACGAAAGGTAAATATCGAGACTGATTTGAAGTTTTTACATGTACATTTACCAAACCAACGTCTCAATAAGCAATAAAATATTTTTATTAAATAAGTGTGGAAATCCATTTCATTTTTTATTTCATTCATTACTGATACCAAGACGAATGAAAATAATTGCATAGGTGGATTCCCAGCACCGTTAACCATATGCATCTTGCCTAATGAATTCATCAAAAATATTGTGTCTTTTCTTAAATCATCAGCACGCATATAAATGTCATGATCATGATGGCAGGACTCATGACATGATGTAACAGTTGATTAATGTATATCATGCGTGTCATTGCTGGATTTTTGTGTCTATCCGAGTATGCCATCGTCCCCCAAAATAAGAAATTCTCAATTCAGTACGATATCACAGCTATTTCAATTACTTTTGCAGAAAAAAAAACAGTCACCGTGCTTCGCAAAAAAAAAAAAGACAGAAAGGTAATGGTTCGGTCCGAGGCCGAAGCACATCTATGGATGCGGACGTTCGAGTTATCTGTTCGTGAGCATTTTTCATGAACAGAAATAGGCTCATCTCATCTCTATCTCTTCCTAAACTATATCCGCTTGGTATGAGGTGACACTCACAATTCACTGATTGTAAAAAATAGAAAAGCGTTGCCTGCAATCACGTCGTGGGTTTCATTTCCCCCGAAATTGATTTTTTTTGCATGATTAGAGACAAAGATTAAAAATGCCCACTGCCCACGGTTGCCTTTTCAATAAACCGGGGAACAGACAATAGGGCTGATCCTGTAGTAGTCATTCATATCTCACTTGTCATCATCATGTCCTGTGTCTACTCGGACAGAAAAAAAATATTGAAACTTATCTCATGATATTATCACCAACGTCACTGCTCTATTGTGATTGACATGTTAGATAAGTTGAGGTAATATTTGTATATTTTTTTGCAAAAAAGTGGCAAAGATGCTATCTTACGTAGTAATGTAATGTCGAGCCCAACCAATCCACGAAAAACTTAATTTGAAGAGATAGTCGATGAGATGAACCGACTACCACTTCGGAGTTTCGGATGGACGGACTTAAAAGGTGACATTAATCTTCCAGATTATGACAGGAACAATATAAAAATGCGTAAAACAATGATATTATGCAAATGCAAATTATCATGATCGTACTCAAAACGGTAACGTAATGCATTTTCATGAAAGATTATTTACGCGTGAATATTTTTTAAAATTATTTTAAATTGGAATTACGGGGACTTTACCCCAGAGAAATAATATAAAAGGAGTTTGGAATATGTTCAAGGGCTTCAGTCGTGTGCTCAGACTTTGACAAAGAACCTCATTAGAAGCGGAAGGATATTTTAAGAGGATCCCGATCCCAAGTTTCAGGAAAGATTATTTCCAGTGGAGTTTGCATTAAGTATGAACAGGGGACTTATTGTAAGTTGGGAGAAAATTTGGTTTAGTTGCATTGAAATATTTGACTAAAGTTAATTGTATTTTTATTTCTGAACCTTTTTCTGTGAAGGTTGTTGGAGTGGCACTCACTGCCTTTGCCGTGTTTGCCGATCAAGAAAGGACTCAAGAGGGTGAGGATGATGGACTGGATGAACATTCAGAAATGTCTCTGGAAGGTGCCTCGAATGCCTCGACAATCAACCCGACCCCAGCAGTCGCATCAAAGAATAGTATGAGGCAAGGGAGGAGCAAAGGGATTCTGTTTGTCCCTTCGAAGGAAATGGTAAATTCGCAAAAAAAAAATGGACAGTGTCGATTTTGATAAATTGTTCTTACGATTAGTTTTAATGTAACTATTGTTAATGAATGTTCAGCGAACACTTCCGAAAGTCTTCTTGACTGCTGGTGTGGCCACCCAAACCAAGTTGAAGGGTGGAGGAGGGGGATGGGGTCAAGGGGGAGGTGGTGGCGGTGGTTGGGGTAAGTTGAGATATGAATTTACCTCAATTAAACTTCGGCTGTAATGTAATACTAAAAGCTTGTAGATATTTATCTAATTATTAGTAGAACCGTTCCTCATTGAACAGGTGGAGGAGGAAATGGTGGGTGGTGAAGTACGAGCAATTAGCTTAACCTAAATTGCCTTCATCTGTTTAGTTAATCCTAGCACAGTAATCGATGCCAAATAATCTAATACAAATTATTATAATTTCCTTAGGCGGTGGAGGAGGAGGAGGTGGTTGGGGTAATTTGAGACATCCAATTTCTAAATTTAATAATGATAATTGTACTCGGTTCAAACATCATGTTTTTATTCTAGGAGGTGGTGGTGGAGGTGGTTGGGGTTGGGGTCCACCCCCTGGTAAGTAAGATCGATTTAACGGAACATAATTTTAATAAAAACAATTTCGAATAGCATGTGGTGGTTGTCCAAAAAGTAAGTTGGACCTTTAAAATTTTACTCATGGATTATACTTTCTAAGGCTGGGGTTGGGGTTCAGGTGGAGGAGGTGGTTGGTGTAAACCGATGGGGAAAAGCCCCAGTCCCAAGAGGGCTATGAAAGCAGCCATGAAAGCACAACAGGCCCTGATGAAGGCTCAACGGCAAGCCGCAAAGGCCCAACGACAAGCAGCAAAGGCTGCTGCAAAGGCTGGAAGTAAGGAACACTCAATAACTGCTTAATGAGCTAATGACTACACTTTAACGAATTTGATATATTTTTATCTTAATTGTTTTTCATTTTCCTAATTACAGTGGGAGGAGGCTGGGGTATGTCATGTCATGTTATCTGAATTTACTTGATCACTACCTAATTATAATTAATAAGAGGTAACTGAGGATCATGCTCACTTTATATTTTATATGCCAAACTTTTCAGGTGGCGGCGGCAGTCATGCAGATATGGGAGGAGATTGGGTCCAAAACAATGGAGGTGACCATGACTTACTTAATTATCAGTATATTTAACTTTTTTCGATGACTAAAACTTTTTCATTTTTTTGGGCGGTGGAGGAGGTTGGGGTGGAAATGGAGGGAATAACGGTGGCTGGAATGGAGGAGGAAAGGGCGGTGGCGGAGGTGGATGGCGTAATTCCGCCAGACCCTATAAAAATGACCATCGATGGCAGGCAGAACTAGACAACGAGATCCTACTCGGCCCCACCCAACAACTACACACCCCAATCGTGACGGAAGACTTCTCAACAGAATCCGATATTGAGGATGACGAATGGCTTAATTCCCTAAGGGGGTCACGCCTTATTGTGGGGGGCTCAGAACCCAGGACATTTGACATGCTCGAGAATCCCCTCCCCATCCTGTTCGGAGGTGATCTCCAGGGAGCGAGATCATTCTATGGTCGCTCAGGATTTCCAGAAGGGGAAGACACCAAAACAGAAACTCACAAGGCTTCAGTCCCTCCCAAAACATATCAAATCAGAAGTCGAGGTCGCCTAACTAACCCGTCAGGGTTATCAGAAAACAAGTTCAAGAAATTCAATGCCACGACAAGGAACTAAGCAATGTAGTTTTTTTTTGCATTTATTTAACTCACCCAAACAAATGTAAATTATAATTATAATTATGTCACATCTCCATTGTCAATTGTTAACTAAATATTATTTAACTAGAATAAACAGAAACAGTAACAAAAAGTAAATTATAACAAAAAAATGATAATGATTAGGTAAATATTTTTTTACTGGCCACCTTCACTATGCCGCTTCATGTGCAACGCCAAATGATCACTTCTGGAGAAGGCCCTGTTGCAAGTGGTGCATGGGAAGGGCTTCAAACCGGTATGCTTCCGATAATGCCTGGTAAGCTCATCACTCCTCGCAAACCTCCATCCACAACCACCCCAAACGCAGCGATAAGGCTTCTCCCCCGTGTGGGTCCTCAGATGGGCCACCAAATGGGATGACTTGGTGTAGGCCTTGTCGCATCCAACATAGTTGCAGACATGGTGTCGGCTCTTAACTTTACCCTGTGGGGTTCCAGTTCCCGGTCCAGGTCCCGTAAATCTAGGTCTTCTAGCTTGTGTCGTGGTAGGTTTAGTCATGGAAGTTGAAGCACCATTTGGAGGAGTTAGCTTCGGCTTCGGCAGCAACAATGAGGACAACAATGGGTTGGTCGATATGGATGATGATGATGTTCCAGCCCCAGCGGGATCGGGACCAGCAATCTCTTCAAATTGTCGGGAGATCTGGAACATGCCTCCATTCAATACGATCCGGATATTACCGTCCGGGGGTGAGGGACTGTCATTTTGAGTGGCCGGCTTGCGATTTACCGAAGATATGGACAGTCCCATTTTGGGGGTGGGTGTGGATGTGGACATGATTGACCTCTGTTGGGGGATGGCAAAGCTTGACATGGGTGGGCTCAGGTCTGGGTCCTGGTCTTCTTCCTCTTGGGGGAATGTTCCCATCCCATCTTCATCCTCCTGGTCCTGGTCATATGTCAAGTGACTATATTTATATTGGCCATGTACATCTTCCTCTTCTTCCTCCTCCTCCTCGACATAATCCGGGTAGGACACATCCTCCTCAAATAGGGGCTCCGACTTGACCTCGTCAATGTCAATCATTGGGTTCTGCATCAGCCTGGAGATTGAATTGGAGACGGGGTCATCTTCCTCCTCCTCCTCCTCCTCTTCATACTCCATCATCCCTTGGTCGCAGAAAGCTTCACCGTCACCATCATCACCCACGTCGACGTAGCCATATTCATATCCGTCGTAATTGTCATCAGCTTCATTTGCCCCCAAATTCAAATCCACATGGACCACTTCCGGTTCTTCCTTCTTGACTTGAGTTAGTTGTGGCATGGGGCGGTTTCTCCCGGATTCATTTACACTGGCAAAACTTGATCCTGGAGCTGGATTATGATTACTGGCAATTAGTTTGTGATTCCGTCCCAGTCCATTCGCTTCCAGTGGAGGTGGCTCCTTTCGTAAGGTCACCGAATGGTCCCGATTACGCTGGATAGTTGGCTGAGCTGAGTTACTGGTTGATGTTGATGGAGCTGAAGAAGTATTTGGCGACATTCGGAACCCAGCGGTGGCGTCACCCCCTCCAACAATTCCTTGACTCCCATCCACAGTCTCACTTTTAACGGGAGAGCTGCAGTTGTCCAGTTGCAGCCTTGGCATGGTTGACTTCAGCTTCCGCCGACCTTCATAAACATAAAAATGAACTTGTTTACAAATTACGTAATTAAATTAAATTTCTAAAATAAATAGGATTTATGTTCTCTTACATTTTCTAACAAGGTCCTTCTTAAACTCGGTCACCAACTCCACCACCGCATCCGCATCCACCCCTCCAACTCCCTCCATGAACTTGATCCCCTCCCTAAACTCCTTCATCCTTTGGGGGGCCCTTTGGGCACTGCAGGCCATGTTCTTCAGCGTCCTAACCTTCCAGTTGATCATCAGCTCGATGGACTTCATCTGGTGGTAGAGCTCACAGAAGGAGGTCATGATTTTCGAACAGTCCCCACAGGAGTGGAGGACCCCCGTGCTGAGGATCCTCTCCATTGGAAGATGACCCTGCCCTCGGTGATCATGATCTTCATCCCCTTCAGGCTCCTCGAAATAGCGACCCAGCAACTGGAAGAAATTCTTGAGCCCCTCTGGGGTCAGACCCCCATCCTCCGCGGGGTGTGGGGAGGAGTCCAAGTCCAACTGGGGGCTCAGTCTACAGCAGATTACGCAGGGCTTCAGCATCTTCCTTCCTTCCGTATGGTGTAAGTGGATGGAACCTGTTTAAATATAATTTTAAAATAATTAAATCAGAACTAGGAATAATTAGCTCAACAAAAAAATAATTAGCTTCCAGGATTACCGCTCCAGTACTTACAGTTAACTATTTTACTGGAGGAGACCAATTCAATGTCCTTATCGAAAATAGCGAACTTCTTAAATGGCACCAAAGTTAATTAGGATGATATTTAAGCTAAATGGAACAGATGACAATATACCCGTCTCTGTTTCAGTTAGTGAGGAAACTGAGCTTGACTTGTTTGTGGTGGAAAGTGGAATGAAATGGTAAATGGGCTATATCACCAGAAAAACAAGAGAGAAACAGGCTCAGATAGATATGGGCATAGTGTAAATTGTAATGGGAAATGTTGCTGGTGAGGAGGGTGTAGTCCCGACTGGCTCGCCTATGCTCGTGGGTGTGCCTCAGCTTCAGCTCAGTTCAAGACAGAGTTGTGAAGAGCTCAGCGGATGTTGTTTGGCTTGGTTTGGTTTTTGGGTTTGGGTTTGGGTGTGCCAACAAAGACACATAGCTTGGGATATGATTATGAACTGCATGATGCATGCATGAATATGGGACATTATTTGTCATATAAATTAATCAATCCTAATTTTTTTTTCTGGGTGTGATGATGGTCTTAATTGATCATGATTAGCTAATTGTCACATGAAACTGCGGCCAGATAATAAATGCATATAAATAATTAAGTGAAGCATAATATGGAAGATTAGTTAATAAAAATGTCATTTCAACAGTTCCATTTTTACCATTGAATTATTGCTGAGTCTGGTGGGATGAGAAGGGTTGATGATGATGTTCATGAATTGAAATCGACGAGGATGAGGACAGTGAGGGTTGAAAGAAAGGAAATCTTTTCAGTTTCTGACTGTGAGTCCCCATTTACTATATATTTTCCTGCTTTCCTTTCATCCGTTGCTATGCAAGGATATAGTTGGTATGATATGATATTGAGTTGCAGATGGAGTATAGATGGACAGGGAGATGAAAAAACAATCAACCCTTTCATCTCCCTTCCCTACCTCTACGCGACCCCTTATATATGGACTAGCTTATTGCTTGTATGAGTTATTATGAGACCCTTGCTAAATCATGCAATAAAATGAAACATAAAAATATATGAGGAAGAACATGCACATATGCACATTACATCATGGCATAGGGTTCCAGTCTTTCAACCAAGATGCAATAGTAAAGTATATTTCTTCATCCATCCATAAAAAAATATACAACAGTTTAAATCCAGCTTTATATTTAATTACACGCACAATTAAATAATCATAAGGTATGATGAGTTTGAACCCGTGCTTAATATGCTATAGACTTGTAAGTGCTACTGATATCTACAATGTCCAAATTCCACATGATAACGATGACAAGGAATACAAAAGCCCCTGTGGAAAGTCGGAAGAAAAACTGACAAAATTCTTTCACTTGATTGGGAGGCACCTGGGCGATCATCCTGAAAAATGTAGAGATGGTGGGGAAAGCATGGTCCAGTTTCCATTCGAGCAGGTCATCAAGTCCGGCTTGTCCTCCACTTGTAGGGAGTGTTCCCTCATCGTGACCTCTTTCTGTGACCTCTACGACCAAATGAAGACCATCGAGCTGATGCTGAACTGGAAGGTGTGGAGCCTAAAAAATATCATGTTATGTGCTCAAAGGGTCCCCACCAGACTAAATATTTTTCGGAAGAGGATTGAGCAACATAATATGGGGGATGTTACCGTAGATGAGATAATCGACTGGAAAAAGGAGCTAATCAGGAAATGTAAGCTGCTCCCAAATGAGAATATTTTTTAAAACTTCTGAGTGGTTTTAGTATCAATTTTTTTAAAATAAATTAATAGGTGGACGAAAACTGAAAGCGACGTTTCCCAGACTAACACTAGAAAGATGTCGTCGGGCTGATGTCAAAGTTACCGAAGTAGCATCCCGAATTCATCAAATGGACGGTCACGATGACTCCCAAGCTATTGTTGAATCTCCGCCCTCTTCATCAGTGCACGAGGATGAAGATAACCCCTCGTCACCATCTCCACCAGATAGTGACGCTGAGGTCTCAATTGGGGTTGAAAGTGAACATGACCTGGACTCTGACCAAATTATCCACGAAAGCAAGTATGATAAGATGCCTGCACCTGAGCTCCCAACCTCACAGTCAATTTTATCTCAACAAGCTACAAGTACAAACCATATCACGACCACCACGAGCACGTGCCTGGATGTTAGACGCAGTCGAAATGTCTTGGAAAAGGGTGAAGCATTCCCACCACAAGTGATGAACTTAGTCGAAGTTAAGCCAATATCTATCACTTCAACTCATGATGTGGTCATTGAAGAGCTTCCCAAATTTGCAAATAAGCAGGTGGAACCGGAACCGGAAACAGAAAATGTCGACGCCAGAACCAGTATTGGCTCCAGCGATCCAGTAATCAAAACATGCATCTTGGAAACATTTGCAGGAATGAATGTTCCATCCCCACAAATAGTCAACCCCCAGGGGCAAGGAACGTCAGAATCCCTAACTGACCACACTCGCTACAAGTGTACTTTGTGCAAAACTGAGTTTACAAGGCCGGATCACTACAAACGTCATTATTTGAATCGGCACTTGGGATTACGCTTCAAATGTGAAGATTGTGCCAAGACTTTCACTCAAAAAGATAACCTCAACCTGCACCAGCGTAGGATGCATCCAGTGAACGGTCGTACCATCCCCCTGCCTAAAGCAAGTAAAGTCTCGAAATCGAGTCCTGCCAATAAGGCCTCACATAAATGCAGCCTTTGTTCCAAGACGTTGTCGAGTCGGTATGGGCTGGAAAAGCATTATAACACTGTTCATCTAAATATTCGCTACACCTGCCATACATGCAGTAAATCCTTTACCCAGAAAGGATACCGCGATATACATGTGAGGAAATTCCACCAAAGTTATAAATGCTCATTTTGCTTCAAAATGTTCGAGACATTGGCGATACGAGACAAACATATCAGGACCAAATGTCCAGGGAAAAGATCCGGAATCAAAATGGAACCCGAAGATCGTCCTTCAACGGAAACATATATTTTACCTGATCCAAACCCACACCCAATCAGCCCACAACTTCCCATGAGTCAGCAGTAATGACTTTAGGTCAAGTTTAATAGTAGTTTTGCACTGCATCCTGTACAACGTTTTTTTTTAAATATTGATTCAACTTTAATATATATATCCATTATAAATATATCCATTATAAATACTTAAAGAAACGTTTTGACAATTAAGTTAAAAAATAATAATAAAGCGTTGCGTATTAATGATATTAATGATATTTAGGTTTTTACCAGTTTAAATATTATCGTGTGCATGAGTCTCTACCATTATTTATGCATACATTATGGAAGGATATTAAAAATGCTCCATCATGTTGTCAGGGAAATACAAATCCACAAGGTTATTTCACACGATTTTGCTACCAATTTGAGGATCTTGGAATGCATAGCTATATTAATAAAAATGGGAAAAGCCTGAATCAATTTCCATTTGACCAGGTCATATGAAGCCTTCACTTAAGTGAAAATTCCCTATTGTCGTTATATATCCTTCTGTAACCTTTACAAGCAACAAAATGAAGACCATCGACCTCATGCAGAATTATGGGATTGATAATCACTTTGCAGAGAACTGCATTATATAATTTATGGTATTTGGCTTAAAAACTCTTTTCTCTTCCAAGAAAGTTGGAGTTGGAGTTGGAGAGCGAGGGGATTGAGACAGCTCGACTAAATAGAGCTCTCGAGCTGATTAACAAGACGAAACAACTATTCGTAAGCTAAAATGTCACTTAGGACAAATACAGATTAATTGACAATGATTGATTTTTATTGCTGCTATGCTTGCACAAAATATGATTCCGTGTAGCTTCTAAATATGACCATGCAATAATTACCTAGCTCAGTCGCACAGTGATTTTCTGGTAAATGTTATCTCTCCAATTACATGCCGGCACAGGTAAGTGAACCGAAACTTAATTCCTATAGTATAGTTAAGCCGTTTATGATCAA
>JAQIXQ010002020.1:0-11949 GCA_034700485.1 Pseudosinella alba | reverse complement strand
GATTTCGACCCACAAAGAGAAAAAAATTCACAATTTACAAAACATTTTTTGGATTAGTTTTCGGATTGTTCAAAATGAGCTGTATACAGGTGCGTGGAAATGTCGGTGACCATGAGATGACAAATGTCGCATTTCGTTTCCGGTACATTGGTTTCCATGCATTCTTCGTTAAAAGCGCTTGAGGAACTGGCGGTGATATTGCCCCTGCGCACCCCATTTTCATCATGAGCATTGAATGATAAGGGCAATACATTTACATGTTCATCATTGGGCTCCATCTTTACAATTCTGGTTTCGACTCTCTCCAATTTTGGCACAGCTTCACACACTGGCACATTTACAGCAGCGGCGGAATAATTCTTCTGAATATTGTTTATGTCGTCAGGTGTAATTACTTCACTCATTGGCAATTTCCGATTGTGCTCCAGCCGCCTGTGTTTCTTCAACTGGATTCTTGTCCCAAATTTCAGCCCGCAGTGTTTGCATACATGCCCCAACTCATTGGCATGGGTTGATTGTAAATGCTGCTGAAACTCTGTCTGACCGATGAAGAGGGATCCACAACGACTACAAGTGTATTTTGGTTTTGTTCCTGGAAATGGCTTCCACAAAAAGCTTTTATGAATGGTCTTGTTGTGAACCCTTCGACTGTGACTTTGAAGGTGTCCAGGGAACTTGAAGCTCATCTTGCAAATGCCACAAACGTAGTCCTTCACAGTGTGTCGGGAAGACGAAGAACTTGTCACGAAGGAACTTATCGAGGTAGTGTCCTCAGGGAGTGCCTCGGTCGGTTGGTAGTCTTGGGAGGTCGAGAGGGGCTTCATTGTTTCGTTCCTAGCTCGACTTGTGACGCCGTTATTCAAATTAAACTTGCCAAATTTTCTTTTTAAACTTAATCCGGAACCTTGAAGAATGGCATGTTTGTTTCCACTCCTGGAACTGTGACCGCACTTAAGTTTATTCATGGGCGTCTTGCTCCTAATATTTGGAGCCGGGATATAAACCCGAGGCCGGATTTTGGCTAATTTGTCAGAACCTGATGGAAAAATTTATAAAATCAATATTTTTTTTCATCCAACCAATTACTGTACAATTATTATTTAATAGCAAACAAAATTTGGTTTGGTAAACAATTTCAAATTCAATCCAGACTTACTTTTCTCCATTACATCTGTCCGAAGCGCCTTCATAATCTCCAGTTTTCTCTTCCAACTAGTAAGAGAGCTTATCCCGCTCCTCTCAGAAGAATCATTCAACTTTTGGAATTTTTCTTCCCTTCCCAACTTCTTTGCTTCCACCAATTTGTCAAGGATACGGTTTAATGAGAAGCCCAACTCCATTTCCAACTTCTCCAGTTGTTGGAACCTCTGGGAAAACGTGTAATTTAAATGAGCACATTCTTCACACAGCTCCACCTTCAATCTTGATCTTTTGACCTTGTCAAGTAAGTGAGGAGTAATGACATCATCATCATCATCATCATCATCACGATTACAAACTTTTAGCACATCCACTTTTATATAACGTGATAGATACTGGATGGAGTGAATGGAGGAATTATGTACTGATTGAGATTGAGATTGGAAATATTGGGATCCAGATTCAACTTTAATTGAACTAATTGAGGGATGTGTAGCTGTTTGTGAGATTTCAGCTAAGCAGATAAAACAATGTTGTTTTGAATCAACAATGAAGTCGTTAACAATCCCCATTTTAATCTTTTAAAATCCACATGAATGTAAAAATGTAAAAAAAAAAAGTATTTAATAAATAAAATGATATGAAGATCTCTTCCTTTTTATCTCTCTCTGCTTCTTCTACTCATCTGCTTTTCCATCCTCGTAATAATGGGCTGTATAGGTAGTCGGTTGTCGTGGCTTGAGAGTTTTTGGGCATGTTACAAAAGGCTTTTTGAGTAATAAAACTGCATTGGGGAGATATATCTATTTGGGATAAGTGAAAGATGTTGCTTTTATTCGGTGTGGCAACATGTTTTATTTAGAAAGTGCATTTCAGGATGCTTTCTTGAGCCACATAAGATGTTGTTGAGGTTTTTATCAAGTACAAAAAAAATTATTAAACCCTCGCAAATACAATATGTTTGTAAATTATCTAATATATTTATTGATACTTCATTTCATTAGGGTCTACGTATTTTGTGTACAGTTGTTTCAAACAACTTGTTTGAACTTTGATAGTTATAAATAACGAGTTTAATAAATCGAGTAATAGAATATAATATCATATTACAATCTTCCGTAAATCCATAGTTTACTTATATTCTGCTGTTCACACTCTTTGAATGATTTACACCCACAAAGAAAAAACGTTCACAATTTACAAAACATATTTTTCATAATACATAAATGCCAATTGCATTCATATCTAAATACAAAAATACATAATTATAAATAGAATGATATATTGATGCACTGTTTCCATGTCATTTTGTTTTAAATCACAAACTGGCGAATCAGTCTAAAAAATAGATGACCACTCACCACTCAAAACAAACTTTAATTTTATTTTTATTACTTTAATAAAAATCTAAATCTAATCTCCCATAAAAATCTAACATATCTAAGATTTAGCTTTTGTCGGATTGTTCGAAATGCGTTGTATACAGATGCGTGGAAATGTCGGTAACCATGAGATGACAAATGTCGCATTCTGTTTCCAGTACATTGGATTCCATGCAATCCCCAATGGTCCGGGATAGCTGGGATAAGCCGGTGAGATAAGTCTGGTGTTCATTATAGCGATATGATAAGGTGGGATCGATAATGTTCATGCTTTGACCAGGTATAGGTAGTGGCAGTACTGTTAAATGTCCCTGATTAGGTTCCAATTTAACACTTCCGCTTTCAACCCTTTCCAACACTGGCACAGCCTCGGACAATGGCACAATTGCCGTGGTGGCAGGAAGATTCTCCTGAATGTTCCATGTGTCGTCAGGTGTAATTACTTCACTCATTGGCAATGTCGGATTGTGCTCCAGGCGCCTGTGGTTCTTCAACTGGATTCTTGTCCCAAATTTCAAGCCGCAATCCTTGCACACATGCCCCAGCCCCAGCTCATTAGCATGAGTTGATTTTAAATGCTGATGAAACTCACGATATGCCGTCATGCCGTTGAATCGGGATCCACAACGACGACAAGTATATCGTGCTTTATTAACCTCCTTTGAATTTAGTTCAACTCGCTTCCGTACAGATTTATGAGAGGTGGTCACCTCGTGAACCATTTGATGGTGATGTTTAAGGTTTCCAGGGAACATAAAGTTCATCCCGCAAGTGTAACAAACATTGTTCTGGTTTGCAGGCGATGAAGTAGTGTCAACTGGGACTGGTGGTGGTGGCATCAAGCACGCATTTGTATTATCCACAGTGAGCTCCTCAGTCGGTTGGCAGTCTTCGGAGGTCGATATCGGGATAGGCACCATTGTGACACCCTTACTCAAGTTAACCTTACTGTGACTAAACTTTTGTTTATTCGTGTGCATCTTGCTTCCAATATTTGGGGCTGGGATGGAAACCCGAGGCAGGAATTTGGCTAATTTGTCAGAACCTAATGGAAATATTTATAGAATCAACATTTTAGTCGTCCAAGTCAATTACTGTACAATTTAAAAAAATAAGCATCGACATTATGCCTGAGTAAATAGTAAAAGTAGTTAAATGTGGACTCACTTTTCTCCATAACATCTGTCCTAAGTGCCTTCATAATTTCAAGTTTTTTCATCCCACTAGTAAAAGAGGTTGAGCCAGTAATCTCAGATGAATCATTCAATTTTTGGAATTTATCCTCCCTTCCTAATTTCTCCGCTGCTACCAATTTGTCAAGAATACGGTTTAGAGAGAAGCCCAGCTCCATTTCCAACTTCTCCAGTTGTTTGAACTTGTCAGAAAACTTGTCATTTAAATTAGCACAGTCTTCACACAACTCTACCTTCAATTTTGATCCTCTGACCTTGTCAAGTAAGTGAGGAGGAATGACATAACCATCGTTGCCATGACTAAAAACTTTTAACTTGTTCACTTTTACATAACTTGATAGATATTGGATGGAGTGAATGGTGGAATTTTGCACTGATTGAGATTGGGGGGATTCAGATTCAATTTTAATTGAAGGATGCTTGACTGTTTCTGGGATTCCCGCCAAACAGATAAAACAATGTTGTTTTGAGTCAACCAAGTAATCGTTGGCAATACCCATTTTAATTTTGTTACATTAGTTTAGTCCACATGCCAAAATATCAGATTAGTTATGATATACTCTCAATACTCTCATAATAGTATAACTCAAGAATTAAAAAAATATATGAAGATCTCTTTTCTCTATCTTTTTTTCATTTTCTATCCATCTGCGTTCCCATCCTCGTTATGGTCTTTGTCGATAGTGCGTTGATAGACATGGGCATGTTATTTATTATCAAGTTTGAGAAATGCAAAAAGCATTGGGGGAGATCTGTTTTGGATAATAAAAGGCAACCGCAACAACGTGCATCATTTCAGAAGTGCATGAACCAGTGCAAGGGAGCTAGCTACCATCAGTCACTTTTTCAGAGTGAAGTCATTTTGGAGATACAAACTAATTTACTGGACAACTTTTCCCCAGCTTGAATCATCAGCATGTTTCCAGTTCTAGTTACATGCTACGTAAATATCTCATAATGTATTTGATTTGCCCATTCATTCCTACTCTTATCCTTAACATTATTTAACTTTACCAATCCTCAATCTTAACTACCTTTACTTACAGATGAATATTGGTGGTGTCTCGTTTGCTTTATTGTCTAATACATATCATGTAACATAGCATAGCATAACAAGTAGTAAATATTTTTCAAGAGGAGGGCAAAGTCAAGTATCCCAATAGGACTCTTTTCGGATGGTCCCTGTGATAGGTCAGATCTACAAGTTAAAGCATGTAATGGAATCATATTCCCTTTGTTCAAACAAAGTCCAGTATTTCCCGAAGATAAATGATTTTGACATATTCACTCTCATTTCTTTCGGAAACTTCCTCTCCCCTTTAGCATTGCAAATATTATTGCATCACAATTGATTGATTGATAATTGAATTGAAATTATTTTAATTGCCTGAGTAGAGCCCAATGATTTATTTGCTTATGAATGACACAGTAAATGAATAAAAACTCGCAAATTGTAAAACTTTGTGATAAGGACAAGGAGGAAAAGTTTGGAATTATTATAGCCTAGCACATTCCAATCATCGATACTCTGCTGAATTTACATTATCTGTAGGATGCGCTGCTTCAGATGGTAAATATTGGAGCTAGTTGACGTAGCTCCTCATCTCCTGCACGACATTTTGCGGTCGGCGTTTTCGGGAGTAGATTAAAAATGTGTGATAATTTTCATACAATTCGATTTTCAAGCATATGCATTATCAATTCCATACCAGATAAATTTCATGCATATGTAGTCGTTTTCGTGCATATTTAGCAGAAATTAGAAGCTACTAATTGCGTAATGTAGATTAAGTTTGAAAAACTGAACCAGCATAACCTCGGGTGTATAATGTCGTATATAAGGCATAAAATAACTCCCAACCTAACGCAAGAGAAGATTTTATTTCTATTTACTCTGTGCTTTATTTAAGATAGAAATATTAGTAGGTCTGGAAGTGGATTCATACATAGCTTGAGATAAGAGTGTAGCCTAGCTGGAATACTGATTGATAATGATATCACACTATCATAGGAAAGCTAACTGGAAGATACTCTCTTATGAATGGAGAGAAAGTCGTTGCTCATAACCTTGAAGTTTGCTGACGTGATGAAGAAGATTATTCATTATAATTATCATTGATAATGTAATGAATGTCATCATCATCACGTCAGTAATTGTGTTTAACATGTGAAAAGTCATTTAACATGGAAGAGGAGCTAAAATTGCATCCACCTTTTACATTTAAAACCTTCCATATGCCACTTCGCGTAAATATATTTTCCCACACTACTGCATTTCTACATGATTGGGATGCTTTTTAAATATGTTGTGTTGGTTGCATGCTGCAAATTAATGTAAAATGAGTATGATTTGATATTATGTAATGTAATCCAACTGCCTCATCCGCCTTCATGTCCAATCCCTCAATCTATTAATGTCAAAAAATTAAAGTAGGGTTAGAGCAAAAGAAAACGTTTTATTGGCTTCACCCTCGTTTCTGTTCTTCTTATGAAGCCCAGCCCAACAAAATACACCAGGCTCATTTCATCTAAAATTTTACAATTCTCAATTGTAGTTTGGGTCAGGTTGGAGGTGTATTTTAAAAAATATTGAGAGCTTGATTGAGCTGATTGAATTTTCTAGCAGTCAACAGATATTTGTAATTTTGAGAGTAGTACAATAGCTAAGGTGAGATAAGGATTCCTCTAATTATATTATAATTCTAATTGGGATTGTGATTGGTGGAAAATGCCGATGGTATGAACTGTTGGTTGGACCATTTTCAATTACAATATTATTATAACATTATTATATTATAACAATATTTCTTTCATGTCCCCTACAATTTTAGACGATGGAGGATTGTCGCTGGCCAAATGTGAAATCAGATATTAAGCGTCCAACAGAGTTTAAAAGGGGCTGTTTCTATCTCCATGTCCCTCCCGAGGAGTGTGCCCAAGTCTGGAAAAGTATTGGGAAACTTACCGCCAAGGGTCGCCTTGGCTATATGAGCTCCATCTCTCCGGAAATAACTTTCGCGTAAGTCTACATATTCATTCCTATTAAAGTTATCAACTGTGACTATAATTTGTTAGCTATAACAAATATATTCAAATACGTCCAAGTCAACGGGTTAGTTAGTAAATGGGAAGATCCTTTAAAAAAATACTAATCCACACTGATATCACAGAGGGGATTGGGCAGGGAACAACCTAATTTGCGTCCATACTATTCATGTGGAAAGGAAAATTGTTCTGGCCACTCTGGAAAGGGAGGGGCTGACCGCTGCTGAAGAATATGGCTGTGAATATGATCGTCGTATCTATGACAACAAATGGTCCGCTGCTGAAGGCAACTGGGTAACAAGATACGATGAAGGGAATGAATAAAATTGCTACTCTGCCATCTTGGAGATGGTGACATGAGGGACGGTGGGACCACGGGAGAGGAAATAAGCAGTTATCCCAATCACAAAGCCTCATCGTAAAAATAAAAAATAAAAACTGTTTATCTTCCCATCAAAAAGTTTTTAAAAAGCAAATAAACATAAAACTTGAGCTTGAGATAAAAAAAACCAAATCTTCTCATTGTCGTTATTTCATCCACAATCACTCCAGTATTTAAACCGATCATATTTTTATCTCCGTCATTCATCACCGATTGGTCGTGCAGCACGACTCGTGCTTGTCCTGTCCACAGTCGTCCATTGAAGTGCATGAGCACGTTACACTTGCTGTTTAATGGTGAAAAGCCATTATTCAATTACCAAAATCATCCAAACCAACAAATAATCCGGTTTTGGTGTCCTGTAAGGTCGAGACTGACTTCATAGTTTGAAGATTGTTTCTACTCCCGATACTGGAACAGAGCTTGATCTTCTTGTTGGTATTCGGTTTCGAAACGGACACCCGAGGAGGGATATTGGCTAACTTGGCGGAAGCTAGAAATAATTTGTTAAGTTAAAATTAATAAATTAATACAACTTGATTGTCATAATTTACAAATACCTACGTCAAATTATCTTTTAGTAAATAATTAGTTGCACATGAAAATCAGACTCACTTTTCTTCGTTACATTTTTTCTAAGCGACGTCATAATTTGTAGACTTTTCCCCATCATTCCCATTCCATTGAAAGAACTTAATCCAACAGGAGTTCCAGAGTCATTGCTCTTTTGAAACTTTGCCACCCTTCCCAATTTATCCGCCTCCAACAATTTGTCAAGAATATGGTTTAGAGAGACGCCCAGCTCCATTTCCAACTTCTGCAGTTGCTTGAACCTCTGGGAAAATGTGTCATTTAAATGGGCGCATTCCTCACACAACTCCACTTTTAATTTTGATTCGTTGATCTTGTCAAGTAAGTGAGGAGGAATGACATCATTATCATTACCGAGATTAAAACTTTTAACATATACACTTTTACATAACTTGATAGATATTGGATGGAGTGAATGGAGGAATTATGCACTGATTGAGATTGGGAATATTGGGATCCAGATTCAATTTTAATTGAAGGATGCTTGACTGCTGGTGATATTTCAATCAAGCAGATAAAACAATGTTGCTTAGAGTCAACAAAAAATTCGTCGACGATACCCATCTTACTTTTTAAAATTAATTCGGTCCACATCAATCTTAAAATATCAAATGTATCAATATGAGATATTTTGGAATACATAAATATCAATAATACTCTATGAAGATCTTTTCTCTCTTCTTCTTCTTTTTCTATACATCTGATTTTTTTTATCCTCTCAATGGTCTGTGTCGGTAGTGGTTTGGTTTGCAAGATAGGGGCATATAAAACATGTTTGAGCACTGCAACAGTATTGGGAAGATATATCTCTGGATAGTAAACACCAACCAACAACAACTTTTGTCATTAAAAAAGAAGGGAACTTACATCAGTCACTTCTTCACAGTGATTTAAAAAAAAAATTTTAATTAACTGAGCAGTTAACATTTTTTTGCACTATTTTAACTGATTTGTCAGAGAGAGCAAAGAGTGAATAATCCATCGATTTTAATTTGTATAACTATTGACTAGAGCGAACGCACTTAAGGTTTATCTTAATTGAAAATAGATGTGGTCATAATGGACAAGGAAAATGACTCTGACCAGGAGAAAAGTGATGATGAGGTTGATGTTGATCAGTTGAAGAAAGTTGGATCAGGTTCCAGATCCAGACCCCACCCTTGGCCTTGTCAATTTTGCAGTGCGACCTTCAGCTCGGAATTAAGGCTGATTTTGCATTTTCGAGAGGAACATTATGACCCGGAGGATGAGGATGAGGATTCGCTGAGCGAAAATGATAGCGACAATGAAGTAAGTTCATCTATTCCTGATATTAAGGTATTGGTAATATTGATAAATTGATAAGGGCGAAAATGAAGATGAATTAACTTTAAAATGATTTGTATACTTCTGAACAGGAAATGGAATCTAAGGAGGGCGAGAGTAGCGATACCAACGCTTCATCGCTGGATTTCCTGACTGATTGCGAAAGGGCTCTCCTAAAGGAAGCAGTGTTGGATCCATGTCCGGAATCGGAAGAGGAGGTGAATGGTCAAGCCAATGAACCGAATGAACCAACGGAAATTTCACCGGTAGTCCGTATCGGCCACAATAAAAAGTCCAAAATGCCAAAGCCATCATCTAAGTCATCAACTATTGATAAGCCCATGGCTTCCAAAGGTAGACCAAAGATAATGCTACCGAGAAAGTGTAAAGAACTGCCAAAGTCACCTCCTCCAGACACTTCCCGTGATAAGCAGCAACGTACACGAATACTTTTACCCCGGCTTGGAATTAAGGCTGAGAAAGGGGCTAAGCAGGAGACCATGGCTGAGGTCAAGCCAGTTCAGTCTCATAAAGTTACCATCCGCAAAAGCCAAGTCCCTTCCAAATCGTCCAAAGGGAAGACCCCGGATCAAGAGGAAGATTCGAGAAAGAGATGTAGATCGAGACGGCAACCACCTTCATCAAAGAACACTAAAACTCAATCAATACCAATCAAATCCGTCGATAATCCAAAGAAGGATCCTCATCGTCGCAACAAGGGCTTATCAGATTGCATATTTTGCGATAAGAGCTATTACATGCCATATTTGTTGGAGGATCATATCAGGAGCCATATCGGGGAAAGGGGATATTTCTGCAAACTGTGCGATGACTCTTTTACATCAAATCGTTGTTTAAAAGTGCATGTAAGTTTTAATTTTTAATGGGCTTTGATTTGAAACTATTTTTATTTTAGAAATTAAATTGAGATCAGGATTAAATATTTCCTCTAATTTGCATAGGTCCGTTTAGTCCATTCCAAAGTACTCTATTTCACTTGCAAATTTTGTGCGGAGGTCTTCTCAACCCTCACGGGATTCAAAAATCATGTAAGTAAGGATACGACAGTAATCATTGTTTTTTTGTATAAATATTTCACATGACATGTTTGAGCTAAAGTTATAATTTGATTTATAATTTGGTAGATGACTTCCCACTCGGCTGATAGGGAATTCGAATGTGAACACTGTGAAATGAGATTTTACAACCAGAAGGACTTGACTAGACATGTAAGTGTCAAAATACGCAAAAATATTATTTTTGCTCATCTCATTATGTATTTGAGTTGGACAGTGATTAGTGATTTCTAATCTTGACATAATTTAATTTAATGATCTTTTCCCCAAGATGAATATTCATAATGGGAAGCCAGCCCATGAATGTGAGCACTGCAAGAAGGAATTCGCTCGATCGGATAATCTACGAAAGCATGTGAGAATCAGAATCGGAATAATTCTTTCAAAAGCATTTATAAAAAGTATATAATATGTTATATTTATTTAGACAAGTTTGCTAAATTTCAAAATCAAACTTGTAAATAGATAATGATGACACAGACAATAATGCTATGCTAAATGTCTTATGTACTATTTTGATCATTCTTCCAGATGAAAAATGTTCACAATATAGTTCCACCCATTAGCAGAACCCGGAAGAAGAAGGATTGATTAATCGAGCTTGATACAATTAAGGACTGGCTGCTTCTACTGGTGTGATATGATAAGATATTTGATGATTTGGGAATTTTAATTTATGTTACATATTTTGTAATTAATTGAGGAACAGGACTTCCTTATCCACTCATATGTTTTGTTTTTAAAATTCGATTTGCTAATTTCAACTGTTTTAATTCTGTCTTGTCTTATGTACATAATTTATATTTTTGTGATTCCCAATTCTCAATAAAGGTTAAGAAATGAACCGAGGCTACTTATCGTCATGTTTGGGTTTTAATTCGTCAGTATTGTTCGGTTGTCGAACGAGTCGATCTGAAATAAAATTACTGACCATAGAATAATAAACTTTCATTTAATCTATATTTTTATCTAAACTTTTTACCACATGTCGGTACACTGTATGCATTGAATATGTAAACTAATTTCACAAATAAATTTCTAATTGTAATTGCAGTCACTCTGTCCGTGCTGTTTTTTGATTATTGATGATGAAAAGTATCCAATATTCCACCTAAATCTAACCATCCAGAATCTACCTGCTCCCTCCTTGGTCAAAATATGTTGTATAGAGATGCGTGGAAATATCGCATTTTATTTCCGGTTCATTATAAGTATTTGATGAAGTGGCAATGACATTGTCCTCGCCCATCCCGCTTCCATTGGTGTCCGTGAATGGCAATTGCAATCCTGTTAAATGTTCCTGATCAGGCTCTATCTCCATCTTCACAATTGTATTTTCGTCTCCCTCCAAATTTGGCACAGTCTCAGACAATGGATCCAGCACATTGGTTATGGTGGAATAGTCCTGATTATCCCCTGGGCTGTCAGGTGTAATCAGTTCACTTTCAGTCATTGCTAATTTCTGAATAATAATATGCTCCAGGTCCATGTGTGTCGTGAGCATCTTTTCGGTGTCAAATATTAGGCCACAGTACTTGCAAACATGTGAATGCGCTGAAGTAACATGTTCTTGATAGTCCCCCCTGTGGGTGAACACGACGTGACAACGGCGGCAAGTATATTTGCATTTCTTGGGCTTTTTAGTTAATTCAATTTTTTTCTGCACAGGGCCGATCATAATATTATTGTGGACCATTTTACTGTGAAATTGAAGGTTTCCGGGGAACATGAAGCTCATCTTGCAAATTTCGCAGGTATAGTCCCCGGTAGTCTTTGGGGTGGACGATGCACTTGCCATGTCGGAACTTTGTATCGGAAGTTGAGCTGGGACTGGG
>JAQIXQ010002019.1:0-11951 GCA_034700485.1 Pseudosinella alba | reverse complement strand
CAATTTATAATTCAAAGTAGTTGGTTGGGTCATTTTAACATTTTCTAGTAAATTATGTACACGTGGGTTGGTTTTGGGTGGTTCAACAAGAGGTTATTAAAATTCTAAATAAAATTAGCTCAAGATGTTTTAATAAAACAATTCCTTCCTTATCGGATTACTTAGTGTTTAGAAATTTTAGAAACTATTAGCAGGACGTTAGGACGTATACGATTCATGATGGAGACAAAAAATAAATGTCTCAATTAATAATGCTGTTCCTGATATATTGTTTTTTCTTATGTATTTAACACGCGGCATCAACAATAGCTGGAGCTGCTGTAAAACAAAATGGCCATCTACTAAAAAAATAAAATTTGGCACTAGTCGTAAGTGTTGTAATATAGTTCTTTTGCCTCTAATTTCTATTTGTATTTGATACTAGAAATTCTAGTCTAGAATTTGCTAGTGGATGACTAAAACAAACTTATTATTACAAACAAACCTATTATGCTGTATATATGCATAATGTAAGTAATTTCGTTAGACCATCAACTATCTATGTTCTTTTGCATCAACTATAATTTAGTGGTTTATGGATTATTTACTTTCGAGGAGAGTTTAAGTAATTTAAAATTAAACATTGTTTCGTTCTGCTAACCATTAAAATGCCAATAGCATCCCAAATTTACTTTTGAATAGAGTATAACTATTGTAAATTAATTTTATAGTGATGTATCTATATATACAAAATATGAATACTCGCCTATTGTTACGTTTGATTATCGCTAATTTTGACATATTTTAAATGGAATAAAACAGATTCCAACAAAAATTCTGTCAGAGCTATAACTAACCCACCCATAAGCAAGCTGAATATAACGAGAATATTCCCATCTAATGAGGTTCCTAAAATAGAATCATCATCTGAATTTCTTTGCTCGTTATCGGAATGTTCCTTACGGCTTGTTTTTGTTATGGAAATATGTCCCAAAATGCTCATCCACCTTTCCAACAATCCAGACTCCTTAAATTGCCCTAGTCTAATAATAAACATTGGATGGATTAGAAGGATTATGGAAATAGAAGTCAAGTCCGGTTTCCGCAAAACGTTCCTTCCCCAAGCTCGCCCTCTTTCCCAAAAATTTTGTGTAGTTGGGGGCGTGCATCGACCGTACTAAAATTGCAGTTTTGTTACAGCGAATGAGAGACTTCAGCAGAAACGTTTGTTCTTCCTCCTTGTAAGTGCGTTCAAGAGTATCTTGGATTTCCATCCATTCTATCCCTGATGCATTTGTCCAGTTAGAAATGTCTGATTCATGTCGCTCCATCACTTCCGCTACCATGGGCTTGGCAAGGCAACTGTGTTTGTAGGCAAGTCTTTCCATTTCCAAAGCTTCTCTGCTTTCGTAATAAGCAATATACTCTGAGTATCCCCGAGATAGGGTCCCCATCTCAGTGTCCACACTCAAGCGAGTACTCCTTGTAAAATGACACCGCCTAATATCCTCAACGGACTTCCCCCCAACTGTTGAATTTGATCCAGGCATAGGCATGACATGGAATTTTGAGAGACGTACAAGTTCTGAAAACGTGTAAACAACGAACTGGTCATCGATCATTTGCTGAAACTTTTCGTATAGAAGCGGCTCTCTCGGCGCAACCATATTGTAGACATTGCTATTCTTGTACCCATTACTCAAAACAATCCCGGCCAAGAGGAAAACCCCCAACAGTAAACGAATGGGAGTGGCCACAATATTTTGGTTAAATACTTCAGACTGGAATGGATTCCCCTGTTCCAGTAGGACTTTCATCAGGGACAACATTTCCCCCGAGAGATCTCCAGAAGCTTCCAGGGCCAGCATTTTCCACAATACCATCAGGATGATCAGACTTGATACAATCCCAATCCACACGAATTTGTCGTACGCACTGATGATCTCCCCGAAAGCAAATGATTGGATCCCCCTATAGCCGCAACTGACGAAACGAAGACTGTTCAGAGAATTCTGGAAATGGAGTGGCAAGTAAAATTGACGGCGGCCACCCAACTCCATTGCAATTGTTGGGTGTAGTGGACTAAACTGGCTGTAATCGGAATCCAAATCGCAAAACAGTTTCTCCTACAGCCTTGAGGTCGCCATTAACACAATACGATTGGTCAGCTTGTCCAGCATAGTAACTGTAGTTCCCCATTAGGGTCGTAAGCAAATGCCAGGTAATGTGCGCCATCATGTCATTCATGTCTGGGAATGCTGTTACCATTTTCATTACTGGATTCTTTTGGGGACCAGCAGTTGTGACCCCCAATAGGATGCTATGGCAATTGTCGAAATGCTTCTCTACAAGAGTCGGGTCATATTGCTGTAAGATACGCCAATACACCTGGGGTTTGTTGGTAATTACTTGGTCGTATAAGTTGGGCATTATCAGACCTTCCCAATTGCTGTTGTGTCCTGTCCACAGTTGCACTAGCTGGATTTCTGGTGTCCAGTTGGGAATAATGTGGTATATGCTGATAGGCTTCCAACCTGAGTGCTGATTTCCTGATTGAATTTGCATAATTTCAGCGAGGAAAAATCCTTTGTTTTTTGCAGTTTGTTCGTGAGCAATGAGAAGGGGATTAATTGGACCATGCATCCAATTCCGCAAGAAGGACTGATGGGACTCGTCATCCATTCGGCTCCATATTTCCCCCTGCACAACTAAGATATGAATTTGAGGAGATCTGCTTGGAAGAACCCTATCGAAGTCACGTGTCCACTGCCAGAAAGGTAGAATCCTGTGAAAATGCCAAGGGAGAGATATAGAGTCCGTTTGTCGATTGATTTCCACATCGGGGAACCGGTCTTCAATTTGGGAAGTTGCTTCCACCGTGAGTTGTGGGGGTAAGAAGTCCACAACAAGCTGGCAGTTCCAGGGTCTTGAACGCGATGCATATTTGAAATAGTCAATTTGGGAACATCGCATGGGATATTGCTGGTCACCCCGACCACCGGTCTCATTATATAGTAGACAAGATGAAATAAGCCTGTCTGGGTTATCCTGACGTGATTGGTACATCCACTGTAGTCTCTGGTGAACTACCTCTTTATCCTTTATGATTACCGGCATCTGCTTCTGGATGATGACGGGACTCATTATTCCTGTTAAGTCTACTCCCATGAAATTCTTGATGAAGGTGATACAGTTAGTTTCCCCTGTATTAAACTATTCAAGATTGAGTGGATGCTCTGGAAATTTCCAAAGGGAAAATACATTTTTTGAATATTGTCGTAATGTTGGATTATTGAATGGTGTGAGTACTATCACAGGTTTGATAGGCTCATCCTTCTTTAATGTGTCTTCGCCATGGTAAGCAGCCTGGATAATGACTTTAATACTTATATTAAGCATCATCAACCGCCCAATTTTTAGCAAACAATTCCTTAGGAAAAGCCAAACTTGGGAGAGACGTACCCCGTTCATTGTTTGAAAAGGATAACTGATAATTGCTACACTCGAATTACCTTTCCTTTCATTTGTTGTCCCAAAGCAGAACATGTAGACTGTGAGCATGTAGGCTAACTTGTGGAAGTTCGGTTGCGATGTTTCTAATAATCGTTTCCTTCGGCTAGTTTGGGACAATGTTAAGGTCTTATCGGATGATTCTAGATTGGTATAAAGACAACGACTATCAGGGGGAAATGACAAGAATTAATTTGATACCCGAAAAAATGTCATTGGCAATTACGTATATTTACTTGCGCGTAGATGACACGGATGGATTTACATGGCTTCTAAAATCGTTAATAAGTGCACGATGCTCGAGTCACTCATCGTCAGTCAAGTATTTTTTTAACCTCCACGAGGCTACCCAAATGGCCAAAGTTACATATAAAAATATAAATGTGGAAGAGCCCTTGGAAAATACCTCAATGTCAAATCAATGATACAAGTTGATAGTTGTCAAAGCAAAACATATAGATATTACGTTAAACTTTAAAGTTTAGTTGTATGAAGAAATCTGATAATTCTTTGATCGGTTAAAGAACAACGACTGGCCTGCGACTGGCCATGAATTCGAGGTCGGATGGTCGGAAAAACACTTACAATTTGACATTTATTTGCTTGGGCGTATTTGACGTTATATAAAATTATCAATAAAAAGCTCGAGTCCAAAAGTCAAGTGTTTAGTATTTTTGACTCTTTTGACGAGTGCACATTTAAGTAAAATTGAAATGGGGAAACGTCATTGAAACATGATTTTACTTGGAGCTAGTGGACAAGTGTTGGCTTACTCAAATCAATTACCTAAATTGTAATTGTGAGTTGTGTAACTTTTTGAAATGTCAGTGCTGTATTGATTTGCAAATATAGGCTGCTTTCAAAAGTAAATTGGTTCAACATTTTCATGTATGATACATAATATGTCTTTATTGTCGAGAATAAAAGAGATAGCCCAATAAGAAATGCCTAATCTCTTGTTAAAGTAATATTTATCTAATTAGCATCATGAGGACAAACAGAGATTAGATACTCCAAACATTCAAAAAGCACACTTTCGCAAAAATGAATTCCCATACAAGACGACCCATAAATAAAGTAAATATAATTAGAATGTTCCCGTCTAACATGACAACAATTGAGAACTCCTCTTCACCATTTGTCGCTCTTTCAGAGATTCGGCTATGAATAATATTCGTGATGGAATTGCGTGCCAAAATATGCATCTACCTTTCCAACAATCCAGACTCCTTAAATTGCCCTAACAAACCTAAGACAAATCGTGATTGTGCCAACAGCTCCTTTCTTCCCCAAAAACTGTGTGCGGTTATGGGCATGAATCGATCGGAATTGCCGTTTTGTTTTTTGTTGCATTGGCCGAGAGACTTCTGCATGAGGTGTTGCTCTTCCTGAATTCACAAGTGTTTCAGAATCTTCTGAATTTCATGCCAATAAGCTTGAGTTATTTCACGCCAGTCAGAATACTCAGACTCATTAAGACCCAGTCTCAAAGTTGACGTTGAGGAGACGGTTCCATGGAAAACAACTAATAATATAATATGATAATATGACGACAGCTGGAGACTTGACCAACCCTTTTTTTTATCCAAATATTTACATTTATTTACTTTTCATCCAAATCCTTACTCTATTTGAAAGTTTCATCATCATAATCCATTCCTTACCACAAATATGCTCAACCACAAATCCAACACTGGATATAATTAGCCCTCCCAGCAGCAAACAAAATATCACCGGGATATTTCCGTTTAATGAGGCACTAACAGGGGACCCTTCATCCTTGTCGGGATTGCCACCAGTGGCCTTTAATTTAGAAATTGTTTCTACAACACCCATCCATCTTTCCACCATCCCAGACTCCTTGAAGCGTCCCAAACGCTGTATAACTTGAGGGGGAACAAAGTCTTCAAAATGGACGTGATAAAACGATCGGAAATACATTTCCGTTCCTAAGTTACCCTCCTCCTCCAGACGTTGGGATATATTAAATGCGACATTTGATTTTAGAACGAGTGCTGTTGTTTGTTCGCATTTACTGAGCAACTGAAACAGGTACTCCTGTTCAAAGCTGGGATACTTCTCCTCAAGACGTTGGACGATCCAAGAACGTTCTTGTGAGCTGACCTTTTCCAGGTTCCAGTTGGGGCGTAGAGTTTTGTATTGATCTATCAGGGATATAATTAAATTCCTGGGATGCAAATCGCTGTTGTTGTATATCATTTTCTTTAATGCTAATTCTTCCCTGCTTTCGTAGTAGTAGGTAATTACTTTCAAATCATGGCTTGATGAAAATGCAATCTCGGATGATAGTATGAAATACGGACTTGACCAAATGTGTTTTTCTTTCTCAATATTTACTTCATTCAGTAAAGTCTGGTTTACAAGAAGGTGAAAAAAATTCGATCGATGAAATCTTGCATAAAAAGTCGATGCGTAGATGTTTACGTTGTCATTGAGCAATTGATCGAATGTTTCATAAGGCAGTGGCTTCCTTGGAGCAACCATATTGTAAATGTTGCTATTTTTGTATCCGTTGCTCAGCACAATCCCGGCCAGGAGAAACACACCCATCAATAGTCGAAGTAAGTGACCTTGCTGAGGCTGAAACGTATTTCCCGGGAAAGGGTCCCCTTGCTCCACCAAGACCTTGAAGAGGGAAATAAATTTGGTAAAGTCTGAAACGAGCAATTTTGTTGTCCTTCTCTGTTGCAGCTTCCTCCAGCAAATAACAAGGGCAAAGAGGGCTGCTCCCAGGCTAATCCAAACATATGAGTCATACACGTTAACTATTTCCATAAAGGCAAATGACTGCGTCCCTCTGTTCTTGCAAACCACAAATTGATAATGAGCAAGGGGAATTGGAATTACAAGTGGCAAGAATATGTTCCGAGTTTTTAGTTGTTTGATGCTCATCGCAGGCATTATTTTATTCCGGGAGCTTGTATATTCCCAATTGTTGGCTACATCGTTTTCCCTCTTCCAAATCCCGTTATCACAAATGTGCGGTCCATTGAATCTGAACACCATGTAACTATAGTTCCTCATAATGGTGGTCATCATGTGAAAGATAACATGAGCCCCTAATTCGTCAATCTCTGGGAAAATCCTGGCTACTTCCTTAATGGATCTCTTGTGGGTCAAGTGGTTCTTGCAGTGATGCATGTGTAATTCCAAAATACGTTCGTGAAACTTTAGGTCCCAGAAGACATTCCCGTCCCAAGTCTTCTGGACTAGCTGGTTCAGGTCGGAGATCTTCCAATGACTAGCTTCTGATAAATTACCTTGGGAAGTTATCCTACTTAATGAAATGGCTGGAGTTATGTGATAGAAAGCCGCAGATCTAAAAGTTAAGCTGTTCGTTCCAATCACCGTAGCCAGAAAGAATCCCGTATTCTTTACGTAATGTCCCAATCCAGAGGCTACATTTCTTGTGTTCAGTATCCACATCTCCACGATAATTTTCAGAAGGGCTTTCCGATCTTTCATAGGACTATGTCTGGATTCAGGGAGAGTCCCAATAAATATATGAATGGTTGGAACTTCACTGGGGAGAATGCTTTGAAAGTCTCTCAGCCTGAAGTCAACCACGCTTCTCTGGTAGTGCCAATGAGAAATGGTGTCGGCATTATATTTTATATCAATTTGAGTCAAGTTATTCCCAATTATAAATCCTGGTTGCCTTGCTGCATGAGGAGGGAACATGTCGATCATCACCTCGCAATTCCATGGTCGCGAGTTAGAGACATATTTGAAGAAGTCGACCTTGGCACAGCGTCTAATAAAGGGTTCATCTGTGAAGCTGAATGACTCATTGTAGTAGATTGAGCGACCACAGGGAAAACCAATCCTCGGATAACGTTTTCAAATCCGGATTATTGAAAGGGGTATATACATGGACGGTTTCATTATTTTCCGCTGACTCCTCTTTCGTATTACCTGCAAGGGCCTGCAAATCCCAGATTAGGATTAACATTGTCGCCAGCAGTACTCTCAAACGTGTTGGGTCCTCTTTAAATGAAGTTTTGTGATCCATTTTGGGAAGCATTTATATAAGTACAAGTTTGAAATAAAACGCTGGAATTTTGAAGCATGTCAAGTTTAACCGCATCTACAATTCCAGAGCTTCAGACGAGAATGCAATAGAATAGAGGACTAGTTAATCCGACCTGACTTGTTAACTGAATGGTTCGAACGAAAACTGAGAATTAGTTAACCTTCCGTCTCAATTCAACTGTTACCTTCCCAGGTCACTGGAAAGAGAAATACGTGTTATTGCTCATACTCAAGTTCCCATCAATTGAGCCGGTGCTCAATATTATGTTCAAATATCTCGTTAGACTAGAAAAATGGTTACCGAGAAAGATTGCCCCGCCCTGTCCCGGCCCCATCATTAAAATTTGGGATAGTCCATATCGTTATATAGTAGTTAGTTAGAACTTGGAATGTAAATGATTTATCTCGGATACAATGATTTTGTTCTGTATGGTTGGCAGGCGTGTAAGGTACTTGTAAGAAATTGCTTTACGGGACAAAACAATTTTTATTCCACGTAGAAAACTGGAGATGTTTTGCAATATTTTAAAGAAAAGATAACTTTGACCGAAAAGACACACAATCGAATTCTCACGAAAATACTTGAATTGAGTGTCGTGTAGTAGGACCGTATCAAATATGTTATGAGATGACATTAGTCACATTAATATTTATAAGGACACATTTGTGTATCAATAGTCAAGTAGTCAGTAATGGTATAATCTAATCAATAGAATAAAATATGAAAAAAAATCGGAATCGAACATGATGTAATTTAAAGTGCTTCAAATCCAAGTTAGGGGATTTCAGGAAAGCAATATAAAATTAATTTATTTTATTGTTGCTCCATTCTCTTGTCATTTCTTATATCACTATATTATTTTTGGGTCGCTACAGAAAAGGTATTTTGGGAAATTAGTTCCTATACTTAAACCTAGAGTATACGTCAAAGATATTTTCATCTGATGAGGAATCCCAAATATTCAGTAGATTCCAATGTAATCTGTACCATTTCACTACAATTTTACAAGTGGTCTAAAAAATTGAAACTAGTTCGGCACATAATCAACTTCGTGTTGGCCACTCTGGATACATAATTGTCTGCTAATTAATTGATCATACGAGTTTATTAGATAGTCCACGGTTCACGTTGTCCAGCAGCAATTCCAAAAATGTGCTTTCTCTTTCAACTATGGAGATGTTTAATAATATTGTGTGGATCATCAACCCTATCATTTTCAGTTGATGTCATGCCAAAGAAACTCCAACCACCGGAAACAACTACTACTGAAAACGTTGGTAAAATTCCTGTCGTCGATACAGATAGCAAGGAACTGGATGTTTCCACCCCATTCAATGACCCAATTCTGAACCAATTCTGGAAAAGCATATTTTCTTTGTGGGAAGATCCAACCCAACCAATCGATTTTGAGTATTTCGAAACCCTGGGAAAAGATAAATGCATTACCTTCATTACAAATTTCATGGGTCTGGATTTAGTCGGAAAAAATCAACCAGTTATCCTTCACAAGCCAATGCCAGTTACAATCAAAGACAGGCTTCATATGAAATATGGTGGGGTTTTCGATGGTACACCGGGTCTGGAATGGATGTTTGAAAATAGAAACTACAAGAAGAGGTCACCAGAGGAACTGATCTCTTCCTGCCTGATCTACAACGAAACGGGTGACAGAGGAGATCCCGAGTACACTAAGCGATGCTCGCAAATCGACTTCTTCAGATTTTCCTCCCGCTCCAAGCCATGGAATTGTCAGGTGGTGGTTGACCTATTCCCACCAGTCATTGGAAGCGAGGCAATATCAGCCCTTTTGGAAATCTACCCTGATGTCATGGCAGCGATTCCCAAGTTTCGAAGAATATGGCACTTCAAGCGGTATTTTGGGCCAATGGACACGACCCTGACAGATTTTGAGGAGGTCCCCCCAACTAAAATGTCAACCGTTCATGTTTTTGTCGTGCCATCCCCTAGTTGGAACAACATTCCCGGGATGGAGGAGGGCTCACGTGAATTCATCCTCAAAAATTGGATGGGCGGGGCTGTAGCACGCCTTGGGCAACTGCATGGCCACGAGCTGCATGCCAAAAACAAGGCATTTTTCCTTGCCCAGGTCGTTACATCTAAAATGGTAAATGTTGATTACCTACGACTTAAATCGTTGTCCCAAATCATTCCAATTCCGGGGGCTTCACAGTTATTCAAAGAAATGGAGATTTGGAAAGTTGATGATGACAACAAATCCACAACCCTTGACCTGACAAAAATGTTCCAGATGTTCCTCGACAAAACACGGAATCCAACATTTTGGAGGATCAGTATGAACCATCTTGGATTAAATCATTTGCGACGCCACTTTGACCAGTGTGAAAATCACTTGTCACGGCGAAACCCGATAGAAAAAATGTTGAAAGCTTTCCGCCGGGACTTGATTAACGTGAAGGTTCATATAATTATGCATTTGCTAACAACCCTAATGGGAAACTACACTTACCTTGTAGATGGATCCGGATCTGACAAATCATATTGTGCAAATGGTAGGCTAAACATCGTCGATTTTACACCCGTTAACGATGATGATGATTTCCATTCTGGACACTTTTCTTCAACGTTGGAAGTCAGGATGGGAGGGCATGGTAAATTCTTCCTCCCACTTAATATCCCGGACCCATTGAACAGCCTCCGCTTTGTTAGTTGTGGTTACCGGGGACAGCAATCATTTGCCTTTGGTGAGGTAGTCAATGTTTACGATCTTGCTACTTGGGTTCATATTTCAGCTTGTTTAATTATAGTTGCGACGATTTGGAAATTTTTGAGAGGAGGGTCATCGGGAATTTTCATTAGAGGATTTTCCCTCCTCAAAGTTCTTCTTGAACAAGGAAATCCCTTCCCAACTGCTACATTCCGAGGAAAAAGTAGCGCAATTCGTATCCTGCTTGGGATATTCCTTCTGGCTGGGATAGTGCTAAGCAATGGATACAAGAATAGCAACGTTTACAATATGATCACCCCCAGGAAGCCGCTGCACTACGAAAGCTTCCAACAATTGATTGAGGATGGGTTCACCATCTACTCTAGATCACAATTTGTCTACTTTTCGTATGGAAGAATAGTTTCCCAGTTGAATAAATATGGATACTATACCGGAATGGTTAAATTTCAGCACCAAAAAAGGTTCATTAACTCTATGAAAATTTGGTCCGAACTTCGGTTCCAACTGAAGGGATTAACATATACGCAGAATCTACCGTACTATGAAAGTGAAGAGTCCGTCCGATTGAGTCAACTGGTTTACAAAAATTCTAGGTTGCCCCGGCAGTTCCTCTCCAGGGTGGCCCCCAATTGGATAAATGCATATTCGGAATGGAATCTGTCAAACTCCACCGAGAGGATGAAGATTGAGCAAGAAGTACAGGAATTGTATCTTGACTTGGAACAAGAACATTTGTTCAACTCTCTCATGCAGTGTAACGGAACGGCACTAGTTTTGCGATCATCCTTGGCTCATAACCTCACAAGGTATTTGGGGAACAAGGCAAGCTTGGGAAATGAGCTGTATGCTCAATCAGGATTTGAAATTCATTTTGGGGAATTGGTTCACCCTTCAATCGTAGTAAGGATGGGGTGGTTTAAAGAATCTGGAATAGTGAAAAGATGGCTAAGGATTCTAGAATATATATCGGCCAATCTTAGAAGTGGGGACCAGAGCCATATGAGGAATTTATCCCGGGAAGAGAAAGAAGTATTACCGACGAGTGCAGCTCTGAATGGGAACATCTTGGTCATATTTATGCTTTTTATGGGAGGGATGATTCTTTCATATTTGGGATTTCTGTTGGAAATTTTGCAATGGATTTTGTGTTAACGCCAGATAAATAGTGAAAATTTGTGCACTAATACGAAATTCAAATACTGGGCAAGCGGCAATCTAATTGCAATTTTAACATCAGACGAGAGTTTGAAGCCTTAAATAATATCTGTACAAATAATTAAAAATATAATGGAACACTAACTGCATATGACTGTTTGCCATCCACGAAATCTATTTGTTAGATGAATTAAATATAAGTAATTAAAAACGTACTTTTCTACTCGTAAGTCATAAATTCATAAGTTACATATTAATATTATTTAATGCGTCGTTCAAATATTGCTGAAAAATTAGTTGTGAGTCACCATTAATCATTATACGCGGATTGAAAATGTTACTTGTGTTCCATTACGTGTGTTTTGAATGTCAAGCTAAGGTTAGTCAAGTAGTGGAGCAATGCTGACGTTGTTTGAGAAATGAGAATATTAGGAATACTTGGATTACGTCTTTCGGTTGACCTTTATGGAAAGGTGAGAATTCTCATTGGGGAAGCTACATAAAGTTGATCGTGAGTCATAACATTGGATGATCTTCGTATGACGC
>JAQIXQ010002018.1:0-11952 GCA_034700485.1 Pseudosinella alba | reverse complement strand
GGCAATTTGGGAAAAATTCCAGAAAATGATTTTTGCGAATATTTTTGCAAAAGTTGCCCATTGCAACCTCCCATATTATGCAATGTTAATGACTACCGAAGACTAGTCTTTAGTGCGAATTTGAAGCAAATCGAAGAAAATCATGAATGTCATGGTCCTCGTGAGATATTCTTCCTACCTACCTAAACGTAATATGATCATCTTGATTATTTCGGATGTAATTTTGTCCGAAATTAGCTGACATGACTATGTAATATAATTAACAAAGTGTTAGATTTTTTAAGTATTGAATGAATTACCGACAAGTTGCATGATATAGTTTGCATATTATCACAAATGAAGTGCTACATATGGCTTGCTACCAATTTCATGTTATCCAATTGTACTGTAGGTTACCTAACCGAAAAGAATTGATATATTATATAAGCCTGTAGAAATAGAATAGCTCATGTTTCAATGCTGATTACGATTCACGAATGTTCAAATTTAAGGATCGGTATCGATCGATGTATGTTTCTGCCAATATTTTAAGGCATTTTTCTCATACAAGCATACAGTTTAGTTTTTCTAGTTGTTTCTACTTTTTCACTTTCACAGCCTTTAGTTTAGTTTAAAAAATATTAAACTTTAAATATATATACATAGTTGTATAAATATATTTATACATATAATATTAAAATGTTATGAACATAAAAAAGGATTTACCATTTTCAAAATTCACATAATGCATTACATTGCGGATAAATTTTATACCAAATAGTTTGTGCTTTTACTCGGGAATGTTGAAATATGCAAAGGATGGAAATCCCAATAATTCTAACCAAGTTTGCTTCTCAAGCTGTATTTAACAGACAAGCTCTATCCATCATCCAGATCATCCAGCACATTTAAAACTTGTATTATCTCAAGAGATGAATCCTGAAAAAAAGAGGATATTCTGCTAAAATGCTCCCGATCAGCCCATTGATGGCCATATCACTCAACCTGAACCAATGGGTGACCGATAAGGTTTTCCGGTACAGGTCCCCCCTCTACTGGGACATTTCAACCCGGATCTTTAAGTCCGAATCCATGCATAGGAAGTACTTCACCTGGCTATTCATCAACTACTTCATCATTACAATAGTTGCCTTCCCATGTTGCGTGGCCATACACATCCACATGTTCATACACCCTGGGGACTACCAAGCAATTGAAATACTCCTACTAACCTGCCTACTCCTCTTCTCCGGGGTCATTCCATCCTCCGCCTGGATTGTTCAGGCGAATTCGCGCGGATTTGCAAACTTCTTTAATCTCCTTCTCCAGTTCAGGATGGAACTGGAAGGGAATAGGCGGAGGAGGAGCCTATCAATAAGAGGAGAAAGCGTCGGTGGTTGGAAGATTCTGAATAAATATCTCAATCTCATATTCCTTCCAGCACCGGAAATCGACGGAAATCATCGGATTGATTTTCTTGGATGTGCAGCCATTATGATAATTCTTGCCTTGACGGCAATCCCATTCACATTACCTTTTGCGGTCGTGTACATGAATGGAGACACACCATATTTTGCATTTAAAATTATTTTCCCACCCGAGTCAAGGTCCTTCATCGGGAGTGCAGCCATACTCATCACAAGAACCGTTATTGCTTGCTTGTGCACGATTGAGGGATGTATCACATTTAGGACTTTGAGTGTTTATGTGATCATCAGCTTTAGTTGCATCACCCGCTGTTTGAGTATTCTAGCAACGCAAGGTCCCGCATCCATTCCAGGTTTAGCCGAATATCGAAAATGGATTCATCTTCGGATATTGTTTCTCGTAGGTGACGAGACTTATTCTCCGACGTGTACACTTTATTTGGTTTTCTTTTACTGGCTACTCCTTCCCTGTTATGTGGGAACCGTACTGTTTCCGCTGGCGAGGGATTTGAACATATTATTTTATACTTTTGGACCTGTCCTTATTGGCATAACGGCTACGGTGATTATGCTCATCCTATTTGTTCAAATTGTCTCGGTTCATGATTGCAGTATGGAGTTGGAACGACGATGGACTTGGAGTTTGGGTTTGGAGAGGGGCACGGGAGAACTAATACGTTTCCCTGTAATTCATGCAAGAAGACTAATTCGGACGATGAAGCCGATTGCCATTACCTACTCATCGTTTGGAACTTTTAAGAGGACGACGAGGACGGATTATTTGTCCTCGATTATTTTGAACACAATCAACCTAATTCTATTGCTTAGACCTATGTTTAAATAAAACAATTAGATATACTTACATATATATATGTATATATATTTTATTTTTTGCAAGTTGTTGACTAATCGATATATCGACCAGGATGGTCCATCCTGGGTGGATGACATGAGTTGCTGAAATGTACTGGAATTGATAACCATGTAACCATATGCATGAGCTTATTTTAAACTTTCTCCTTTAAAAAATAACATATCATTGATTTAATTTTTATCATCGTCGAACTTTAAAATCAATAGAAATGCTGCAAATTCCCTAATAAGCTATCATAAAATAATTGGGAATGGAACAAAATAAAGGAAAATGAATCCGATTCAACCTTTAATTCTTCATACATGACTTAATTAAGGTATTTTTTTGTAATTTAAGATAGCCCCTCAAGTTCCACAACACTAATACCAAATAACTAATACCGATTTGAGTCCGATTGGTTCCCAACTGGCAGCCGAGTTCGCGTCATCCAGCTCTAGTTCTTCAGACAGTCTTGAGTATTTCCTGTGCAGTTTAACCTGCTTAAAAAGCAGTCAATCCTACTCTGGCTGTAATATTGCAGCGCATCCTTCACATATCCAGACATGTAATGATGTAGTCTCATCCCAATGAACACAGTCGTGGGAATTATCTCACTAAGGTCCACTCGTTTGCAAATGTACTGCTCATTGACCTTCTTCATCCAGGTCCCGAGTGCAGCATTCAGCCCATCCATTCCCGGCGCCGCACTAATTGCGAGCAAGTTTAGATTCGCAAGACTTTCCACCATTTTATTTGGTTCATCAATGAATCCATCTGGACAGATGTAGCAATGTACCCCAGCTTGGGTGTCGGAGGATTCGGAAAATAAAATTATGTCAGCATGAAATGGAAGGAAATCCGTTGAGGAGAGGGCTGTCATGAGAGAACCCGGAAATGACAGGATTAACTTCTGAGATGTTTTCCACACTCACAAAAAAGATGGCGTGCTCGGATGTCCCAAATCCTGAATTATGAATGACTTTAGCTGTGTCCCAAAAGGTGTTGTCTCCGAGTCTTCTACAGAAGCGGAAATATTTCTGGTCATGATGATGCTGGAATTCGTTCGCACCTTTGTTTAGCATATACAGGGGTGTCGGGACCTGGAAGGGAGGATCCTCAAACCCCAAATCTATCTCATGTTGGTCGAAGTAGTTGAAAGTGAATGCGGAACCCGCGGGAGTTGGGAATATGTAGTGGGGATCGGAGCGTGTTGAGCCGTTTGGTTCCAATGTTGTATCCATGACAATGTTGATGAAGCAGTTGGATGGTATCTGAAATGGGAAGAGGAACCCTTCGGTTGACATAATCAGAATATAATACAGAACCGGGATAATTTCCTTCGCCATTTTGGATAAAGAATGAACAGAAAATTAGTTAATTTATAGGTAGCAGTAATACTACGTTGTCAGCAGCTTGAGTCGTAGCAATTTGGCTATTTGTCAACCAGGATGAGTGGAATTTAATTTTGTCTTACAAGTTATGCAGTCGAAAATAACTAGCTAACTAACGATAAAAGGTCGTTACCAGCACCAGCCAAATCTTAGAAGTAGCAACCTCGTCAAAATTGCGTTACGGAAGCACTTCCGGGGAGTCTGAAATATAAAACATCAACTGGCCACAGGCTTCCAACCGCATATACAATATTTGGAGTGGGCTATATGTGAAAAATATTTTATCCGATGCTCGTCTGGCAAATCAATACTCGTGTGGAATAGTTGCCCATGTTATCTAAAAACCGGAACTCCCGCAAGAATAAGTGTTTCGAAACAAGAATGGTGATAGGTGGAGTTATACACGTTACTTTTTAGTAGATTGATTTGAATATTTTTTTCCTATTTCGCGTATTTTTTTATAATGGATTATATATGTGTGATCGATTTTATGCAATGTAATTTTTATGCTTGCTATCCAAATAACATTTTAGGTTAACCAATTGCTATCCAAATGTGTTGTCATAACTTTCTTTTAATTAATCATAATTATAAGATAAAATAGATCTCCCCCATTGTAATAACGCATTCTAAATTTGACCTTGCCATAGTTTCTTTTGAAAATTGTCCATTAATCGATATATCGACAAGGCAGGGTGAAATGAGTTTCCGGAATGCCATACTAAACCGGACAGTGGACAGCCTGACAGCCATAACCATATGCAAGGGTATATAGCCCAAATTACCCAGTAATATATTCATTTTAATCTTCGTCATTTATCATTCAACGGAACTACTTGTGACATTGCTAACATTTATTTATTTATTTATAATCATTTCATAATTTCATAAATTTCCATCAGGTCAATAATTAATTTTTGATTACTCCCCATTTGCAACATTGTCATTTAAAGGAAATTGATATAAGTAGCAACTAAGGAAACAATTAGAAAATGTTTATGTTTCGGTTTTGGAAAATGTTCATGTTTCGTTTTTGGAAAACATAGAAGTTGTAGATGAATTGTATCTATCGGAAAACTTAATTTCATGAGAATTATGTATGGCATAAAGGATGGTTGAGGGATTCGCATAACGTCGCAGCCAATAAAGAGCTTACACTATTATTTGCTACATCAACGGCCAGCATTACGCAATATCTTTCGCCACTTGTCATCCACCAACCCCCAGCCATTGATGAGTTGAGCGGAGTCGAATTATCATCCCATACGAACATAGTATCTTTTCGGGATTCTCGAGCAGATGTCCAATACCCTGTATTAAATGGGGTTTATTTATCATTCACTGGATAGTTAAAGTAACCTTTGGAGATAAACTGAATAGCAGATACGCAGCTGCAGTGTACGCTTGCTGTCTGTTATATTCGACAAATAACATTATAAATCGAAATGGGTGTCATTTGTCGTACACAAGATGCCGAGGATACAATTTAAGTTGAAGCAATATGTTTTTACTTTCAACCAGCTACCAAGTGATGATAAATTACAGTAAACGTATGCTTACTTGCACGGGTGGAGCCAAATTCCGGGAGATTTTGTCTTAGTAAATTGACCTGGCTTGTACTGTCTACAGTGGCCTGTTTCAGTTTTGCGGCCTGGCAGTAGGCCGCCGCATCAGTTCGTTTCTATCCATTAAAAGGAGAGGCAAAGCAAAATTTACAATTAGCAATTACCCCAGGACGAGCAGGATTACACTTTTATTATGGAGCTGAAAGCGTAGTCATGTCTGCCTAATGTCTGTCTCTATTTTTTATCAATTTCTCCATTTTTTTACATAACGGTAATGTGCTTTATAACCTCGACCGGTATTGACTTTCAGGAAGATCGGATGGCAGGAAGGGGCCAAAGATCAGCATTGCTGTTTAGCATTGCAGTTTACCGAAACTTAATAGACTCACGTCATTTTTTAAAAAAATAAGGGAGAATAAAACTTGTACGTTTGATTTATGCTCTCAACTCTGTAGCTTTCCGTTTTAATCGGATTATATTGTGTTACCTGCATCAGACTAATGTCCACAAAGAATGACTTCCCATCAGCCTGGCCAACATACTGCAGCGTCAGAGGGAATTTCGGATCTTCTTAAGGAAAATAATTGGTTTAGTTTTGCTTATCATTAGCTAGTAAGTATACCACATCCCTTGTCAAATAATGCTTGAAAAGCTCACCCAAACTGCCAGAAATTGTATTATCCCCCGGTATATTTTTAGAAGATACTGTCAAATATGTCAGGAATAAGACTTGGCAGAATACCAGAATGGTCAGATGATTGTGGGACATGGTTAACTTGTTTTAACTTTTGAAATTATCAGCTTAGAAAGTATCAGCTATGTATATCCTGGAATGAACAGTTTCAAAAATCAAGTTGATTGGTCACGATTACTTGAGATACTGAATGTACTTTTCATCTCAAAACCCACCTTATATACCACCTTTGCGGAATTTTTAGTTTCAGTAATAACAAATGTAATATTTGAAACCTGTCAACACACGTTTAATAAATTCAATCAATCAATTACATCATAACACGTTGACAGCAGCAATGAGTAATATGTTCATAAGATAAGTTTTCAGAGCATTGGTCGGCTTTGAACAACCTTAAAAGCAAAATCATATTTACCTATGATCCTATCCGCTCCTCAATAGCATTTTAATATTGCCGAATTGTCAGATCTGCCAGATCACTAACAATCAATCCGACACAATATTCCGGGCCATTACAATGGGATCATACGTTTGTTGCGAAACAAGCTTTATCACTTAAATGATACAAACATAATGTAAAGTGTCACCAGATGTAATTGAAATATTATATATTGAACATATTATATTAATATTGTATTTGCAGTTTTGCATCGCGACTATAATCAGTAATCAGTGATGTGGGACTTGAACCTTGGATTTATACGTTGTGTAAAGTCCAGTGATGATTTGATCAGTTTGAATAATGTATTCATGTTCGGAACTAATTGTAGACTGATTGTGAATTTAGGTTGTTCAGTAATCAGGGCCAGAATAAAATGGTACAGCATTAAGGTATATTGCTGGCAATTCCTTGATATATTGAATGTACTTTTCATTTCAAAACCCCTCTTATATACAGTGGGAAGTAGCTGGTTGTCTTCCGTGAATGCTTTATGAGAGTAGGGAGGTGGGCTAGCAGAGACAAGAGAAGAGGATGTTTCCAAAGTGAGATCTCAGCTACTCACTGTCATTTATGTCAACGCATATTTATATTGAACGTACAAATACCTACATTCATTCATGCTCGTGACCCCACATCTTAGATTAGGGTTTAACAGTATGCTTACGTACCAAGCCATCCATATACTGTCGGACCGCAAGTGCGCTCATGAGATGATTCGGGCATTTGAATAATTGTTAAGAAGTAAATAGCTATTAGCTAGTCAAAAGACTTGGATTTCCACGACCAACCAAAGATATGACGACCCACTCGGCTCAGTGCGTTAGAGCAGCTCCCCGGTTAGGAGTAACATGGATTCGCAATCCATGGGTGTCGATATAATTCTTGGTTGGATTTCCCTAGCTTTCCTAACGTGTAAATAATGTAAATAAATTCTTTAATTTAAAAGTCCCGTTTATGTAAATAATATTTGTAAGATAAGCCATGAGCACAAGTAGGCATTCCACCAGAGCCTCTCTCTGTTTAAATATTTCATTTCTTTCCTTAGCCAGATAAGGCAGATAATACCGTGGACTGGTTCAAGCTATCCTATTATGGTTTACTCACTCATCTCATTGTTCGATCGGCATCTAGCCATATCCCATACCATCCACGCCAAATTTTCAGTGACTACTTAATTCATATCATAGATCTAATGTGACATCAGCTCTGATAGAACTTCAGCATTGAGCATCAACAACAAGTTACATTTTTATCAAATCCGTGTCCTGCGTCGTAGTCGTGGTCGATTTGGGAAAACATTGAAAGTAAAATCATGTTTTCTTTGATGATCTGATCCTAAAACCGCATTTTCATTTTACATAATTCCATTGTTTCATATCAGCGCCAACCAAACGAGCAGTTGATATTATGATTATGTTTTGAGAAGCATCCCTGATTGATTTTCAACGTCAAACAATCAGGATGCCAAATGTCACCGTTGCTGCTGTATTTGAACTATATCAAACTTAAACAGAAGCAATAAACAAAAAATTCTTATGCAATTCCAGTTATACGATGCATGAAAGGGATTTGGAACTTAAACCTTGGACTTTGTCAGACAACACGTTGCGTAAAGTCAATTGACAAAACCTCAAATTACATAGCTTACAAGTAATGTTACGTGATCTCCGTTTGTAATATTGATAAATATGTCAAATTGCGCGATAAGTAAAATACAAGTTTCATTAATCATGCATTAGTTTATGGGTATATATATAATGTCATATAATTGCAAATTGACTTACAAGTCGAACATCAAGTGCTTTGTTATTGTCGGTGGATCGTCTCCTCCGGTTTCATATTGTACGACATATATTTATTAGATTGCAATTGTGCATCATGTAGATACTTCGTTTTATTTTTCACATGACTGATATATTGTGTTCAAATAACATGCCTAAGTTGACGTTTATCGTGAGAAAATTTGCACATTGCCCTAATTCATGGTAGTATGTCTTAATTCTTACTAGTTCATAAACTTGCTTATTTACCCGACCTAATTTTTTTGATATCGATCTCTACCAGTCAATAACAACTAAACTATCTACATATGTAAACGTTTTTAACAGAGCAGGATTCAAACAAAACATATAATACTATGATTTGTAACTAAAAATTGGGGGTATGAAACATTTATTTTTCAGGCAGCATGGTGAACTCGCTGTTAAATTATTTTCGAGCAAGCATAGAAAAGACTTGACATTTCTAATATGTGGTTTTGATATTTCCTTCCCGTATGAGAACCTTGGACCTTTCCCGTCATCTCCATGCTGCCATTTATGCCTCGTTCCAAATTGCTACGTCGGCGAATGGTAAAGTAAGGTAGTTCAGCCTTCTTAAAAAATGTAATCAATATACTTATATCTGCTCCATGTTCAAAATCCCAGCACGACCAAACCGATCCTGGTAGAATAACCACATGCAAGCCCAACTTCGGAGTGGATCCCGATCGATGTCCCTCGGATTCGTCACCCGTCTTCCCTCTATCTTCTTCAGTTGGAGATCACTGGCATCATTTGCCGATTTGTAGGAGCGACCATATTAAATGTTTTACCAACTACCTACCTCCATAACATTGAAAGTGATATCTTTTGGTTTGGTCCAATACTGGATCGCTTGAGAAAATATCAGCTTCTACTATCCAGATAGTAGGGCGCACGCACACAACTAACCATTTCAAAACGGTTTTGCTTTTGTCTTCCATATTAACGACGGCGTGCATGGCTTGCTTGGTAAAATCAATAAGCATATATATACCTATTTCTTAAAGTTTCCCATATTATGGCAATTGGAGCATACTACATTTTAGCTTACCACTTCTGGAGAATGCGAACTCAGGATCCCTCCCCAAAACAACATCTTATAAAACTCCTGCTTCAAATACAGAAGCGGAAGTAGCAAATATTTGGATATCCGAACAACGACTTTCACATAACGTATGAAATCCCTACAATGCCTCATATTCATGCCATTCCTATCCTTCCAATACACCAAAGTAACAAAAATCAGCCACCCAAGCAACAAAATCAACCCAGTCCCAAATGCATATCCACAAGTAAGCCCAATAACCGACTTTAAAGTTGCAGGTTTTGGTCTCACAACAAATTCGCCTCCCGAGCTGGGTGCAAAGTCTTTCACAAATTTGCATAAGAGTGGGGATGCCCGGTTGTAGATATAATTATAAAATCCCATTTCAATCAGGGCAGTATTAGCCCAAGTTACTTTTTCCGACATGTAGGACCAAATCCGAATATCCCTTGGGAGAAATAAAGGCAGTCGGGCTTCATCTACCATGTCATAACTATAGCATATATACTTTTCTCTATATAGTTTCCCTCCCCTACCAAAATAACTCATGAATTGTTTCGGCGAGGATTGAACAAATATCAATTTTGCCTCAACCAAAGTTGTAGCACGCTGCATAAAGTCTGATCTGGAAATGTTGGATCCGTAAGTAAACCCCTCAACATCGTGATCCCGTCCAAGCAGCTCTGCCCAACGATCACGTATCAGTTTGGGTAGATTGGCAAAGAATGTCGGGACAAGGGTTGTGGAGTGTAGGCCATCAAATGCCAATCTATAGCCGTCCTTCTGAATTAGATCTCGCAGCTTGGGGTCTGCCAGAATTTGGATCCCTTCAGTTTTAATGAAAGCTTTGTAACAGTATGACAGTATTGAAACCCACAGCAGAATGAACACCAACAGCTTCCTATTGTGTCGGCAGCTGAGATCATAACCCAGAAATAATTTGTAAATGTCCAATCCCCTGTAAATATTTTGGGTGAGGAGCATATATGCCAGAGCAATTGCAAGTGCCGCCCCTCCAATGCTGTAATTAATTACAGAGTTGAGTGCATAGTCAAAAGTGATTTAGGAGTCTAATTTCCTGCAGACCACTGCCTCCAATCCCGACTCGCCCATTATGCGATAAGTACCCTTGCTCTTCCCAGTGGGGGAGGGCAAATACACGGCAGTCCCTTCCAAGAAACGAATATTGATGAACCAACTTGAAGTCAATTTCTCATCATCGGTCATCGAGTTTTTGAAAACAAATGTGAGGTTGTACTTTGACTGAATGCTGGAGAATGTCAGGGTCTCCAATGGGGAGCACGTTTCCAACAGCTTGTTAAATTTGATAAGGTCCCTCCAAAGCGATTCTAGGTTCAAGCAATCCGGTATATGGGAAAATGACTCGGGGATATGGATGGCAACTCTACCGCCGTGACCATGGCCATTAAAAGTAGCGGAAAATGTTCCTAGTTGTGAGGACATAATTAATGCTGTCGAATTCTGAGGGTAAAGTTGTAGCTTCTCAGAAGGGGGCTCACAAAAGTAGCAAAACACCCCGATATTGTTGTCCTCATGCTCATCAAGGAAGATGAGTGTGACATGGAATGCTTCGTCCGTGACCTGTCTAATCAAATCATTGCTAAAATTCCAAATTAGCCGGTTTGTATACGACACGTTATCCACCAACAGAAAGAAGAGGGACTTATCAGATTCCCCGTGACCGGATTCCTGTAAGGCCTGAACGGTTGTCTCAAACTTGTCGACGAGAAGGATGAAGACTAGGCATGGATCCCCATGCTTCGTGGCGAACTTTGAATATTTTGACGGGCTATCAATCACGTAGTCGTTTTCATTGTTTTCATCGTCATACTCACCATCCTCGCTACTATTGTGCATACCGTCCCAAATATTGTATAACTCCATATTTCTCATCGTATTGACCACAACAAAGTCACTGCTCGGTAGGGAGACTTTTGAGGTTTCCATGACAGTGGAATTCGATACAACGTAATGGAGTGAGCAGTCAGACTCCAGTGTTAATGGGATCACTGCCGAGTGTACCCATCGGAGTATAAGTAAGATTGTGAGGAAAAATAAACACGATATTGATGTCTCCATGGTTCCATGAGGGGCTGTCGGCTTCTAAATTGCGAAACTCAAATGGGAATTTAAATCTAACAGAGTTGGCATTCCCTTGAAGTCTTCTTCATGTTATTTTAGTTTACACAATTTTTATTCGATAAGTTTCCCACACGCCTTTTGGGCAGTCTGAACTGGACTGAGAAACTGGCAAACCTTGGATTTCCTTAACTTGTTTCACTATACCATAATACAATATCTATTGTATCGTGACTGCACGATTGAAGTAGCTAGTTATCAATTTGTAAGTGCCTTTCCATATGAAAGCAGCTTAAGACAAGAACCTACTGACACATACGCTTGGCATCGATATCAAATCAGTTTCGTGTTTCGTCAATAGCGCCCACTTGAAATAAAATGTAATCGATACAACCACCTTTGAAAACGTGACGTCAAGTTTGTCCATGGACACTATTGGGAAATGGGAAGTTGGCCAAAGGGCAAGCTAAATATTATTTTTCATATTATAGCATATTTTGGCATTAGCATATCATTGGAAAGGATTTCTCATTATAATATTTCAAATATGCAAATTTCATCGACAGTGGTTACAATGTTATTAACTTGCGACTTAGCAAGTTATTAAGATTGCGCTGTCCTTCTGTCCGTCTGTCGGCAGGATAACTTGAGAAC
>JAQIXQ010002017.1:0-11953 GCA_034700485.1 Pseudosinella alba | reverse complement strand
GAAATTGGTAAGAAAACTCAGTAATAACTTACTATTACTTCGAACTATTACTGAAAAAAGGGGACTGTCTCACAAAATGAAATTGGTAAGAAAACTCAGTAATAACTTACTATTACTTCGAACTATTACTGAAAAAAGGGGACTGTCTCACAAAAATGAAATTGGTAAGAAAACCTGGTATAATATTACTATTACCAAAACTTATTACCAGGAAAAGGGGGCAGTCTAGCAGGAAAAGTAATAATCGTATAGAAATTTGACATAGTCTATTTCTCGTTGTTTTTGCGAATGCCATATAAAACTCTGCCTGTTTTTGACTTTTAACGGCTAACATTTTCAGCTCGACAGCCGAATTTTAGGCTTGGGGGCTAATTATCGAATTTATACAACAAACAATAACATGGATTACAGAAATCAAAATATAGAAATATAAGTATAGAAATTCATAATCCCACTAGTCAGTCGGCCACAAGGAGCCCATGTAATAGTTTGCATTTCGATTGTAAAAACTACATGAGTATGCCAATAAAAGCACGCTGAATCTTTGTGTAGGCATTCATCTTTTCAGGGAAATAATCAATGTCATTTATATTTAAGTCTTTGGCTGGCAAGAAATTTCAAATGAATCGTCACTGAATGATTAATGATTACCATTAGTTTTATTATAAATTATATGTGTACCTAAAATTGTAGCGTACAATTATCCAACTGATAAAATTTGCGCCCACAAAAGGTAAACAGGTTGCCAAGCACGTCATTATTTATACTATCCTTGATGATGACCTTGAATGGCTTCGGAGAGGAAATGAAAGTGGGACTTCCTTTAAGACCTATGTTTTTGGCGTCCTTGGGATCCAACTCAAGAGTAAATGATTGGAGGATTCCACAAAGGAACATGAAGAGGGTGTCTCTAGCCAAGGTCTCGCCTGCGTAACATTCATACTAAATATAGTTATTATGGGACTATTATTATTGTAATTGAAGATTTTTAAAAATACATTCGAATTAACAATTGCCTTTACAATAATGTTGTCGGATTCCACAACTCGTCGTAATAATGAATAAGCAGCCATTCTACGAAGCGCATCAAAATTCCTGATCCCATTCGGACAAAACATTTCCGATGCACTGCTCCACCGAGCGATCCCGAATATAATTCGAAACGCATTATTGTATGCCACTATAATTGATTGTATAACAGAGCATAATTCAAAATAGTTCCACTCCATATCCATGGTAATTATCCAATACATAATGAGACAATTATCAACTAATTAACTCACTTCCTTCATCTCCATTAAAGGCTGGTTGGCTTGATCCACTCTCCTTAATCTGCTGAATGTAAGCATCCACAAAATCCCGAATCTTTCCCTCTTCATATGTCTCAAAGTGCTGGGAAATGACCTCATCAATCAGCACCCGGATCTCCTCCCGAAATTTTCTGCTGGCCTTGATTTGCAGTTCAATTGAACTACTTTTTCCCTTTTACGAAGAAACAGGCTTATGACGATCATAAGAAAATATATATTCTTGACTTATGATGGTTCCGGATTTAAATTATTATTGAGGTCTGTAAAATTATTAAAGTTCTAAAAATCTGCATGACAATAATATGGAGGGACTAAGATTACGCTACTATTTTTACCATACTCTTAGGGGGAGTTTGGAAACCGTAACATATCACTCGGTTTCTGTATCTTTATGTAAAGGGTGATGACGGCATTCATCCTAAATGAAAATAACAAATGCTATTTATTTGGCAAGACATCCCAACTAAACTAACAATGAATTGCTATTACTTTTATTTTGTCAGTACTTTCCACTCGTAATTCAATTCCTGAATTTCGTCATGTCTGATTAAATGGAGCAAAGAATGATTGTAGACCACCACACCGTTGATTTCTTCAGCTTCATCATGGTCCCAGAGACGATTGCTTGGGGATAAATAACAAATATTTTAGCAAATATAAACAGAACCACGTTATATGTTACCATTTGCGAAAGTAACTTATCTATCAAGAATAAATCAAACTTACCACATGACATATTTGTCAATCATTTCCATATTTTAGAAATGAAATTACATTCCCAGAACCGGCAATACCAGCCATAAATGCTCTCTAATAGAAACAGGCCAAATGAGATTGACATAGCGATATGAAAATTAACTATCATTTGATAAAACGCAATTTGTGAAATCGAGGAAAATATTGCGTTCTGTGGTGTCGGGCCTCCTCCCCCTACAGCATTGTTGTTTTCAGAAAGAATGTCCAACATTTTCGTCGTCCTCCTGACCCGGTCCTCAGCCAACCAGTCAGCGGAATAGTCATCCAGCCTCTTCTTTAACCCAGACTCCACCATTTGGAAAATATGATTTGCAGCAAAGTACTGAAAGTAATTGCTTGTCACTTTCCAAACTGCTTTGGATCTAAACAAGTCGGCAGTCAGGGGCTCTGACACCCAATATCCCAGGAATGTCTCCATTTGAAATTTTAACGTTCTCACTTTACTCTCCACATCAATGACTGCGAACTTTTCAGGGATCCTAATTGATTTCTTTGGATTTTGAGCATCCCAAGCGGTTCCGTTTGTTTTCAAGGTGAATATAAGAGTGGAAATGCCATCTCCCAGCCAAACAGTCGACCTTGAAAGCCTTTCCAAATACTGATTTCCTGAGAAGTTGCCATGGCTAATGTGTGTCTTCAGCGCCGAAGCACGGTAGATTTGTTTATCTCTGTCAATTACGCTCACTCCCGTTATCGGTGTAATCATTAGACCACTCCTAACCAATTCCGGAATGCTTTGGGGGACCTTCAGATGGGGAGCGACCACCAGGGATGAATACACTTCACCCTTGTATACCTCCCGTAGATGTAATCCCGCAAAACTCCAGACTGACCATAATGACATTGCAACTCCCCACCTGGGAGTGGACCTTCCAGAAGAGAGCCAGTTGACATCGGGTGATTGTTCAACCAGCAGAATTGCAAGACGCCGTATCCCGTCCAGCAATGAATGCAAAGATAACTTCTTATTGACCCAATTAACTAGTAGGGATATATTCAACAGTGAAACTAGAATCACAACCCATATGGAGATGCTAAATGGCTCCAAGATATCTTGGAGTTGTTCCTGATGCTCCACGACTTTATTCACGACGATGTACTGGTATATCCGCTCAGCCATATCATAGGTTACTAACCTCCGCATATGGCTTCGTGAAGAGACTATGCAAAGCGCAAATTTCAGATTGCGAGAGTCTGTCATTATTGGACCCCGTCTCCATGAGTGTCATGTTATGCTTCCTTGCCAGTAATAGCATCACACATATAACCGGCTCGTATAGTAGTTTGCGACCGGAAGTTGGAATGGCAGTGTATAGTTTGCAGATCCCCATGTCTTTATCAGTGTACCATGAGCCAATGTTGCGGTTGGTCGTGATTGTGGTCCTTCCGTTGATGGAATGTCTTGCAATTTGGGAACGCCATTCTCTTATAATATGCTCAAGTTTCAGCAGCTCGCCCTTTTGAACTGTGGTCCGAATGAATGGGTTCAGATCTAGGGACCTGAACTGGAGACAGGTAATGCAGGGAAGGCTAATCAGCGTGAATTTAGTAATCAGGATGAAAACCACTCCATGAGCGTGGATATTGATGTATTGACCCTGACAGTGTGTCTCTGACAATGGGCTATTGTGAAGTAACCAGATGAATCCCGGATTAATGTCGCCATACAGGGTCCTGCCAATCCCATTGATTGTCCGGGGCGGGAAGATATGGACAATACATTCCGCGTGCCTAGTCCAGGATTGTTTGATACTCCGGTGTGTCCTTTTATGTTTCAGCAGGATTGCTTGCTCATTAAACTGGTTGATCCCGTTTATTTTTGCTAATGATATCTTTGCGATCCCGGATAGGATAAATGTACGGTTGGAGAAAAACGTATGGGTGGGGTAAAATGTGAGTGAGCATTTTGAGAATGCATTGAGAAAGTGTGTGAACTCTTTGGAAAATTGATACGACTTTGGAATTTGCTGACGATGTTGGGAAGTTGAAGGGGAAAGTAAAATGAAAAGTGTGTGGAAAAATAAGACTGATGGCTGACCAAATTGCATTTTTTGGAGTCTTTTGAATCTGGTCTTGTGGTTGGAATTTATAAAATGTTGATTTGGCGAATTAGTAGTAACCTGTTTTTATTACACATCAGTTCAGCCAAGCAAACGTATCTACATAGTTTAATATAACTTAGGTGGGCTCAAAGTAATTTAAAAGTGACTATCCACTGAAATAAAAAGTACGTAATTTTGTAGCGAGATAATTGACATATGTAAGTATCATCAATGTGTGATGCTTTACTCTCCATCAGACACTCTGTCATGTTTAAATAAATAACCATCTCATAATATAAGCTAACCCACGTGAATCTTCAGTGTCGGATTTTACCAAATAATTTATTGGTTAGGTCGATACGAATAATAGAATCAACGATTACAAAATGATACAACAAACGATTTTCCGAATTCAAGGCCAAATCCATATACATACATATACACATGAACAAGGGACAAGTATAAAGGTTCGGAATGGTTTGAAATGATATTTTGTATGGTGAGGAATGACAATATTAGCAATCCGTTTAAGACTGACTTTTATTTTTAACACGCAGAATTTGGTTTTACTTTTAACCAGATTTTGCGGCAGTTAGGGCGATGTCTATGACGTCAGTTTTTAAAATCCCTTAAATTAGTTTTATATATTTCGTCATTGCATAAGTAACGATGAATAAGCAAATACAATTACATGAAATTATTCAGCTAGTGAACGTCGCCATTAATGGTTACTTGGCTACTAAAACTACATTACCTTTTAGACCCTCTCCTTGATGATGACCTTGAACGGCTTCGGAGAGGAAATGAAGGTGGGACTTCCTTTAAGATCAATGTTCTTGGCGTCCTCGGGATCCAGCTCAAGAGTAAAAGATTGGAGGATTCCACAAAGGAACATGAATAGGGTGTCCCTGGCCAAGGTCTCGCCTGCGTAGCATATTCATACAAAATATAGCTATTATGCGACTCTCTTACTCTCAGGAAGATGATTACTTTTAATATAATTATTTAAACATCATACCCAAACACTGTCTCTTCCCAGTTGAGAAGGGCATCAGGGCCTCGTGCTTCACAATTTTCGTTCCGGATTGATCAAGAAATCTCTCAGGGCGGAAACACTCCGCATCCTCCCCCCAAACATCCTTGTCATGATGGGCGTCATAAATGCTGAAAAATACGAGGGAGTGCTTGGGAATGAAATAGCCTTCGATTTGGGAGTCTTCCATGGCTTTATGGTAAACATTGAATGGGACAAGGGATGCCACCCGATGCACCTCATTGAGAACTGCTTCCAAATAGATTAATCTGAAAGCACATATTAAAAAAATGTTTCCTTTAAATGATGGAAACTTGACATAGGCCGCTCAAATATGAAGTAATCAAGATATCATTCATACCTGGCTTTATCGGATCTGCTTGGTGGTCGGCCGCGCCCAATGACGCTGTCAATTTCCTCTTGTGCCTTCCTCTGAACTTGAGGATTTAGACATAGGCATAGCATAGCCCATGTAAGTGTCGTAGAGGTTGTCTCGGCTCCAGCTACAAATTAGGAATTAAAAATATTATTATGCAAGATTTCAACAAGTAAATCGACTACTGTTTTGCGATCGGATTAATACTGGATTGAACCACTCACCAACAAATAAGTCGAGAAGCACGGCATACAAATTGGCACCTATTGATAAAAGTAACATGCGTAAAATTGATACTTTAAAACAATAAACAATGGCAACCCATAATAATCTAATCTAGTACATGATTATAGCCAAACAACTATTTTTACTAACGTCCTTCAGCCCCGTGGAAGGTAGGTCGATCCTTTCCACTCTCTTTAATTTGTTGAATATAGGAATCCACAAAATCCCGGATCTTTCCCTCCTCGTATGTCTCAAAATGCTCGGAAATGACCTCGTCAATCAGCACCCGGATCTCCTCCCGGAATTTCCTACTGGCTTTGATCTGCTCTCTCCAAAATATCCCCAGCTTTACAGGGCCGAACAGGAATGCCACTGGGGTGGTGATCTTTATATCGCTGATGTTGCTTTAGAATAGATGAGGGAAACGATAAAATGAAATATGATAACATTCAAAAAGATAATTATGCTTTATTTTTATAAATTTATTCCCACTATACTCGATTAAAAGGGTAATTAATCTCTTCAGCTTTGGGTCGTCCACCTCGAAACGCTTCCCGGTTGTGATGCACCAGATCGAGTTGAGGACGGAGGCATTGAATACCCCCGTCAGTTTCACAGGATGCCCCAGGTCCTTCCTTTAAATCCCAATCAAGTTAAACTGCCATCCCATGAAGTTTCAGGCGGTAAAACTTAATTAATTACTTTAATTGACCTACCTTAACGTGTTCTTCAGATCTTCCAGTTCATGAACCAACATCCCTTCCATGCTCTCCTTCCCAAATCCGAAATCCCTCAGCCCTCTCAGAACAAATCTTCGCTGCTCATGCCAAACAGGATCGTCAGAAAGTAGAATTCCCCTATTTTGATCCCCCAAATTCCTATTCTTCCACACCTCGAAGCTAGCCCTCCCCGCAAACTCATCCTTCTTGAGGTTTTCGATAATTAGGCGGTGGTCAGTAACTACTGTTATGCTGAAATATAATAATGTGTTACTTATATTCGTGGCTTATTTTTGCAGATTTTTTGAACTTATGAACTTACTAAAAGTCTCCTACAGATACGGAAAATATCTTCCCGTATTTTTTCTTGTACTTTTGAAATTCCTCAATGGCGTCATGTCTTATTAAATGAAACATGGAACCAACATATGGAAGTCCAAAAGGGCCTGAAACAAAAAAAAAAGTCGTTGGGGGTAAATTGAGACATTCGCAAAATGGGGATTAAAATTACTAAATTTTTACCTGGAGCCATTTTCCGAATTAGGCGAATTCTCACAAAGACAACCCATGCCAGAAGGATGCTCCCGATGGTGAGGAGAAACTCTTGCACTTCCATATTAATTAACGTGATATGCAAATATGGAAACTATAATATTTAAAATGCCACAAAGAGTAAACAAAATTTCTTATATGGCTTTCGGAAACAATTTGTTTTGTTTTTTGCAAATATTTTCCCAACGAAATTTAGAAAAAGGTATATTTAAAATTTAAGCAACCCTATCAAGCCGAACTCCAATTGCTGACTGAACCATGTCCGGTCTCTTCATCGAATATAAATATTTCTTAATACAATGCTCCTCCATTTCTCATTTACATTTTACAACCTATTCATTTTCTGTCTTGTCCTAATTCTTTCTAATTGTTTCAATCCACTCAATGCATGTTTATAACTATATAAGACATACCCACAAGCCAACCCATTCCGAAGTCCAATCATTTCTCAGTATTTATTCATTTCATTGGCCCATAATTTGGGATTGTTTTTCCTGAGAAAATAAAATAACAGCTACCCCCAATCCCCATGAAATGGGACAAAGGTTTGATGGGATTTCATGATGCAATTTCCCATGTCATTTCACGATGCTAAGTATTAAAATTAAAATGATTACTGTTATTATTATCCTTCACATATAATTTCATTTACTTATAGTCTTCTTGACTCTTTGTAAAAGAATAACTATGCCTAAGCATAATGCATATATGATGGATATAAAATAAATGTGAAGTGGAATGAAAGTCTAAAGTCCAATCCTCACGAGATGGTCCAAAGGTTGCTCCACTGTTTTCTTTCCTATATGACTTGAGCGAATATGAACTAACTTGTCAATAATATAAATACCTAAGAGATCTGGGAATGGGATGCTTGGCTTGTTCTGTCAGATATATGGCAGCAGTGCGCAGTGCTGTGTAAATTGTAAACAACAACACCGCCACCGGTTTGCAGCAACCGGCAGCGACTCCGGCTAATGTTGCACAATAATAGACCAAGTGCAAATATCTTGCAGTCTTGTCTTGTTCCAGTAAAAATCATCATCCAGTATAGTCACTTATATACCAACAAGCGAGACGCTTATATTTATTTTACATGCCGAACACATTATTCTGATATCATGAACTGGTAGATAAAGGCTTGCTCATTTCATGTTATTGTCATTTTGATGATATGCTCCCTTGCTTTTCTCAGGTATAGCTCTGATCTTCAGAGAGAGATCAAATTAATTGTAAGTTCATGTGTGCTGTGATAAGAGTCTGTCATATTCATTTTTCATTCAATTTTCCACCAAAATTGTCTTTCTTATTAGTTATGAACATGTATAATTAAATTAGGCTTATCTAGAACTTCACCTGTGTACTCATTCGTATCATGACCCTAATGAGCCTATTTTATTATAAATGCACAAAATCAAATTACAAATTATAATGAATTTAAAATTAAATAAATTAAATTAGAAATAAGGAGATACGCATTATTATATTAGCATGCAAATTATGCAAAATACAATTCATATTATATTATACTTATATCATTCATTTCATTAGTGCGATTGGTAAATTACTTTTTACTTTGTGAAAGGCCAGCAAAACTATGTTCACTTTCGCTCCTTAATAATAACTTTGAATGGCTTGGGAGAGGAGATGAAGGTGGGGCTTCCCCTAAGATTTTTGTTCATGGTTTCATCCGGTCCCAGTTCCATTGTGAAGGCTTGAAGGATCCCGCAGAGGAACATGAAGAGTGTGTCTCGTGCCAAGGTCTCGCCTAATTAAAGTTGTTAAATAAAAATAAATCCTATCAATTAAAAATAGTCGCTAAAAATCTGAAACATCACCTTTCAGAAAAATAAATAATTACCCAAGCACTGCCTCTTCCCACTTGAGAAGGGGATCAATGCCTCCTGCCTAATCAATTTGGTCCCGGACTCATCCAGAAATCGTTCCGGCCGGAAAGTGTACGGGTCCCCCCAAAATTCCTTATCATGATGTGCATCATAAATGCTGAAGAAGACAACCGAGCCCTTTGGGATGAAGTGACCTCCAATTTGGGAGTCCTTGACAGCACCGTGATAAACGCTGAATGGGACCAGGGAGCACATCCGGTGCACCTCGTTCAAGACGGCTTCCAAATAAACCAATCTGAGAAATAGATATATTAAAAATGCAGTATTAAAATTTAGAAACTCCTTCAACAATTTTACATCACATTACCCCAATCATATTTAGGAAGGTTAGTATGAATATAAATTGTAAATAAATTATTATTGAATTTAAGTAAATTACTTTGGCTTATCACCCCGATTTGGTGGTCTGGACCTTCCGATAATGGAATCGATTTCCTCCTGAGCTTTCTTCTGGACATGTGGATTATGGCTAAGGTATAGCGCAGCCCATGTCAATGTTGTGGAGGTTGTTTCCGCTCCCGCTGCAAAGTAGAATTAAATAATTCATTTTATTATTGAATAGAGTTGCCAGATTTTACACAAGATTTGAGCTATTAAAATATAAAATTGTGTTTAAATTTTACCAACAAATAGATCCAGCAGCACAGCATACAAATTTAATTCTGTAAAATAAATTATTAATGTAGATATTTTAATTTAAGTATAAGTTAAATTAATTAAATATTATAAATAATTCATTTAACTCACTTCCTTCCTCCGCATTGAAACTGGACTGGCTGGAGCCACTAGCATTGATTTGCTGAATATAAGCATCAACAAAATCCCGGACCTCGCCCTCCTTATAAGTTTCAAAATGCTCCTGAACCACTTCGTTAATCAGGTTCTTGGATTCCTCCCTAAATTTGAGAGCAGTTTTCCTTTGATCCATTCCAATCAGCCCGTACTTCACGATGGTGTAGAAGAATAGCCCTGGGGTGGCTATCTGGATGCCCCGAAAGTTTCTGTGGAGTCAAAAGTTTAAACTAAGCTACCCATTTATCCATAATGATCAATCATGTGAACTTATAATTCGTAATCATGGAAATATTACTCAATCAGGAGGGTAATTATATTTTTTAGCTTGGGGTCATCCAACTCGAAACGCTTTCCTGTGGTGATGTACCAAAGGGAATTTAGTACTGATGCATTGAACAATCCAGATAAGTTCACAGGATGCCCCAAGTCCTTCCTGTAAATAAAATTTGCATTAGCCAATACACATATTTGAATACATTTAGCAAATTAATTTAGGCACGCCCAAATTATACTACATGGCTGGGATAATTTTGTTTACCTAATTGATTTCTGCAAATCCTGCAACTCATGAGCTAACATTCCTTCCATGCTCTCCTTCCCAAAGCCAAAGTCCCGGAGGCCCCTCAAGGCAAATCTTCGCTGCTCCTGCCAAACCGGTTCATCCGAGAAGAGGATCCCCCGACTTCTCTTGCCCAGGTTCCGGGATTCCCATGGGGGAAAGTCGGGGCGGGCTGAGAAATCCTCCTTCTTGAGGTTGTCGATAATTTGCCGGTAGTCGGTGACCACGGTAACGCTGCGTAGTTGGGTTAATGAAACAAAATTAAATATAATTATTATTATTTGACCGTGACATTGCCTCAAAATTAAAATTAAGTTTGAGTAAGTTGGATTATGAAATAGGTTATATGATTTTTATACTTACTAAAAATTTCCAAGGGACAATGAGAAGATCTTGCCATATTTCTCCTTATATTTCTGAAACTCATCGATCGTGTCATTCTTCAGGAGGTGGAATATGGTCCCAGCAATTGGGAGTCCGTATGGTCCTAAAAGTGACAAAAATTAATTTCAAAAATAATTCTCATAATTTCGTGTCACCACGCCATGTGTGTTATTATGAGCTAGTACATCAGAATCCATATCACTGAACAAACTCTGAATTATTTAATCAAAATTTTCAAACTGGAGGTAATTATAAGTTGAAAATACCTGGGGCCATTTTACTGAATAGTCTATATCTCTGTAGCGCAATCCATGCCGCAAGTAGGCCGGCTAGGGCCAGTAGAAGAGTTTGCAAATCCATATTAAAGAATTATAGATTTTTATTCTGAATTTCAATTTCCCGATGATAATTTCCCTTACTACACTTAAATAAATTTGTTAAGCTTGCCCATATCTTATGCTAACTGACTCTCATGGAATGGCTTACTGAACCGGTGCTGTTCATTCCTCATGACTTTTGTTGACTTTTATATGATATATTTTATTTATGTTAAAGTTGGCTTGGCTTTGCATCATCATCAATTCATCCTTTATCGTGGGACATGTTACAGTACAATGTGGCATGTTATGTGCGTAGGTATTTACCTATTCATTCTAGCCGTTGCTCAAAGTCCAGCCATATCTTGACTCCGACTCATAATCTCATGTGACCATTTATGATATGATGGCGACAATGTTGATGATATTATGATAATGGTGTTATCTGCCTAACTCAAAAACGAGTTAAGTAAGGGAAGAGTAACAGCATTCATTATACATGCTTTACAGATGCAATGGCAAGGGATATTATTGTCATGTCATATTCAAAGCTAAATCCAGACAAGCAAGCAAACAACGGGCTGATGTAAATATGTAAGTAAATTGGACTATTGGACTTCAGTACAATTAGATAATATTGAACGCTCACTTATGAATATGATGATGTAAATTCAGAATTTGGATATACGATATGTTTCACATATTATGTGATTAATTGAATACGCATTTTATTTTGGGCATCTCGTGACAATAAATGTTTTTATCGACTTTAACCCCATTTAATTGTTACTTACATGGAAGTTTAACTAAACTCAACATGGAAAGAGTCAAATCATATTATTATCTGCAGGATATATACCTATGAGTTTTATTTCGTTTTCATAGTCACCCTATTAAGATCAATTATGGCAACCCCATGTCCATGCACCGTTACCGGCCCCTTCCTCCCTGAGACTTTTCCTCCCCATATGAATTTTCCTC
>JAQIXQ010002016.1:0-11959 GCA_034700485.1 Pseudosinella alba | reverse complement strand
TTCCCTGACTGGCCGGTTTACTATACCTCCTTACTGACCCCTGAAGGGATGGGAGGGAATTTAACCAAATTAATTTATTTTGCAGTATTTTTATTTCAGTTTGTTATTCACTCTTGGCTGGTCTTCTCAATGATGGCGTGGGTGGGATTTGCTGCCTCATGTGTAGGTTTCTACGCCATTCATGTAATTCCGTTGGTGAGGAAGACGTTTACATTTAGCCATCGGGACGGCGCTCAATCCATCCAAGAGGAGGGTGGACAATCTCCCCTATTTTGTCTAAAATCAAGAGGAATATCAGCATTCATTGGATTGTACAGAGAAGTCCAAATAATCCACCAAATAGTCATGAAATATGGCGGCATCCTCATATTACTGGTTCATTTCCTGATTGCTAAAGCAATTCTTGCATGTTCCGTAGTCCTGTTAAAATATTGGGTCATTTTGGAATGGAAATCGAAGGCAATCATGTGGATATTTTTGGTGTCCTTTTGGATTGGCTGGTCTGTGATTTTAACGTTTTGCGGCAAGTTCCTTGGGATGAATGTCAAAGCCATATTGTCGTGGAAGCGGGTGAACTGGGGAGGAAGCTTGGAAAATAGGATGATGGGGAAATGACCATGTCCATTCACCATCTAATGACATTTGTGTTGAGGAGGGTGAGCGTGCTCAAATTTAATAGGGGCATTCTGAGAGAGACATTTAGGGCATTGTTGGCAACCAAAACTGGTTAATTTAGAGATAACGGAGCAGTCATTTCTCGATAAATGTAAATTGCAAGTTTTTCTAATCCCATGCCATGTCAAAAGTAAAAAACAAGTTGTCAATCAACAAAAGTGAATCTAATTTTAATCTTAATAATAACTTAAGAAAGACTCATATCATGTTATACTTCCTACTCTAGTAGTTTTGTCAACCATGCATGGACAAATGCTTTGTTTCCTTTGCCAGTATAATCAATTCAATTGTTTGATTAAAATTCAATCTCTAAATCCAATTATATTTGTTACATGATATTTTGAAATGGAACAAGTAATCGCAAAGTAAAATAATAAAAAAGTAGCTAGAAAATTAAAATTAAAATTGGCTCAACAAATCCAATTACTATTATCCATCTAGATTTGCTGGAGGCCCAGTTTTGTCCAATTTTCCTTAGCAGAAATAATACAGTTATTTCTTCTTATTTTATTGTTAATCAATTTCAAGGAGTTTGCTTCGTCCGAGTATATTATAGGCTATAATTTTGCGCTATGGATTACTTTGGGAAGTCATTGTTCTTATTTTAAAATGTAAGCGGTAGAAATAACTTGATGGAAATAGTTTTCAACAACAAATGGTCAGTTATCTTTCGAGCTTCCTCTAAATATTACAATAAAATTATTGGCCATGTTATGCTGATTTTGCATAATGTTATTCAAACGCAACGGTCAACTTTGAAGCTACATCTGGAAATATCGTAATCATCCCTTCCCTTCCACTGTCTTCATCATGATCAGTCAACGTTTTCTGTTCTCCCTCCATTACGCCCTCAACATATTCAGTTCCTTCGGAGCAAACAATCTGAGACTTAACTTAAAGACTCGGACATTTTACACCAACCAGACCATTCAGTATAGGGCCACCGTTCTTTACATTTACTGGATATCTTACATCCTGTTCCTGACATGTCAAGCCATTCGCTTCAAATTTTTCCTGGGGGATTCCGACTCATTCAATATCGTCCTCGCCTACCTTTTCCCAATCCTCCCTTCACTGCTCATCCCATCCCTTTACATTCTCAAGCCGGAAGCTTCTCAAGCAGTGAACATGATGGTTCGGGTGTTTTCGAAGCTTACAAATCCTCGGTGCAGTTTCCTCCCTCGAGAGGAAATGGATAAGGATATTAGGCTAACCAACATTTGCGAAAAGGCCCTGGTTATAATTTATTTATGTTGTATGGGCTCGGCCACATTACTTTGTGTGCACTCGATGTTCTTTCCGGGTTGGCCGATTTATTTCACCTCCGTCCTCTTCCCAACTACGGCGGAGAGGAACCTCCAAAATCCAATTTATTTCTTGATCTTCTCATGTCAGTTCCTCATCCAGTCTTGGCTCTACTTCTCCGTAATGGCTTGGACAGCCTTTGGCATCACCATTGCTGGTATGTACGCACTCCATATGATCCCGCTTGTGAAGGGGACCTTCACATATCATTCCCTGGATGGACCCCAATTTATTTTGGAATTTAAGAGGACCTCTTCCTTGTTTTGTCTGAAGGCTCGGGGGATCCCCGCATTCATCAGGGTTTACAGGGAAATCCAGCTTTTGCATGAGATTCTATTGAACTTTGCGGGAGTGGCGATCGTGGTAGTTCAATTTCTAGCTGGGAAGATCATCCTGACTTGCACCGTGGTTTTAGTGAAATATTGGGAGAGCTTGGATTGGAAGTCGAAGGGGATCATGTGGATGTGGATGATTTGCATGTGGTTTGGTTGGACGGTGATCTTAACCCTTTGCGGGAAATTCCATGGGATTAACAAGGAAGCAATCTCATCTTGGAAGAGGGTCAATTGGGGTGGCAGCTATGAGAATAGGGCGATGGCCAGATTTAGGAAATCATGTTGCCCCATGTCCATCCACTATCAAAAGACGTTTGTGGTGAGGAGTATCACGCTGCTCAAGTTCAATAGAGGAATTATGAGGGGAACATTTAGGGCATTGTTGGCCACCAAAGCTGACAATTAAACCATTTAGATAGTGGATGGACATAGAGGATTTTTTACTTCCTGGTTACTTGACTTTAATGGAATCCAAGGTTAAATTTAAAATGTGTACTTAACAAATTAAGGTGCTTACTTTTCTCTGCATAAGGGATATAGGAAGCTCATAATGTTGGAGATTTGTGTATATACCCGGATATGGGGAATCACGATTTGATTTATGGATTGACATTTGTTGGCATTTGACATTGTACATCGACGTAAAAAAATATAACACCAGACTTTAGCAACCCAAAGTTATCTCAATGTCAGTAGTCATTTTATGACTCATAAATTGATAGATTACGAAAGTTATTAGTTATTATTCAGACATGAATTAACGTATACTTTCCGTTATTTGAATACTTCCGGGTAACCTCGACAAAGAATAAATTACAGTGGAATTAGGGCAAGAAGGTTTTCATGCCCTTGTTACCAGGAAAATACTTCCTCAATTGATCATGTGATCCTCCTTTTTTATTAACTCATTTCTCTAACATCACTTGGGGGAAACACTAGATTTTAATCTAAATTGTTCAATAAAATTCTCCACAACTTCAAAAGGAGACAGCCTTAACAATGATCAGTAAACAAGCCCAACTCTTTCTTCATTTCGGCCTATTTCTCATTACATCCCTCGGGGCGAACATATTTCTGTTTGACCTGAAAACAAATAGGCTTTACACAAGCCCGTCCATCCGATCCCGTCCCACTCGTGTTTGGATGTGCTGGCTACTCTACACCCTCTTCCTGGGATGTCAAGCAATTCGATTTCACTTCTTCACCAAGGAGCCCAACTCATTCAATATCTTGATTGCCTACTTTTTTAGCAGCCTCACAATCCTAACCCTGCCCACGTTATTTCTCACAAAACCTGGAGAAAGCACGGAGTTGTTGAATTTGGGCATATGTCTAATGATGAAAATCACAGGGGAGGGGAGTTTCCTCTCCAAGGAGGAACTGGCTGCGGATCGAAGACGAACCAAGTTGTTTGAGATTTGTGTGATAATAGCTTTGTTTGGGTTCGGTGGTACATTTTGTCTGACTTCTTTCCACCTCCTGGTCTACCCTAATTGCCCTATTTATTTCGTATCTGTCATTTCCGAACTGGGCCGTTCCAATCTGTTGTATGCATTTGTGCTCCTCTTGAATTTTATTGTCTTTTCCTGGATTATATTCGCAATCGTGATGTGGACATTCCTTGCTGCTTCTTATTTGGGCCTTTACGCCATTCACATAATCCCAATCGTCCAGAGGGCGCTCACCTTTAGCCCGAGGAAGGAGGAAGGGAGTGGCTCCTCGTCCTTTTTATCTCTCAAAGCAAGCGGGATCCCATCCTTCACCGGGTTCTACAGGGAGGTGGAGCTCCTCCACAATTTAATTATGAAGGAAGCAGGGATCATTGTTACGTTGGTACATTTTTTTGCGGCAAAGACGGCCCTCATTTGTAGCGTCGTGTTGTTGAAGGACTGGGTTATTTTGGATCGGAACTCAAAGGCAATCCTGTGGATATTGCTGAGTGGCATGGTGCTAATGTGGTCAGTAATTTTGACCTTCTGTGGAAAGTTCCATCTTATGAGCAAGAGGGCATTGTGGTCCTGGAAGCATGTCGATTGGGGTGGGCGGGAGAAGAACAAGAGCATGCAGCGATTTTGGAGATCATGCAAGCCGCTGACCATCCATTACCGGAAGACGTTTGTGGTGAAGAGGACGACCGTGCTTACGTTTAACAAGGGGATTCTCAGAGGGACACTAAGGGCGCTGTTGGCTTCCCAACCTGTTAATGTGGTACATAGTGTGATAAGGTAACGTTGGAATGCGGTTGGGAAGTAGTATATGCCTCGTTGATTACGTATCTATCTCATCAGTGAATATTTTTAAGTTGTATCGAATCACAAATAAAGTATTAAATGTCCATAAAAATTGAAGTAACGGAAATCAAAGACAATTCATCATAATCGATTTGAATATGTAGTTAATATGATGTAGACCAATAATTCAATCAATAACTACATAGGTAATAGCATAATTTTAATCGATCAGTAGCTATTTCATTATTTTTTTCTAAATTTCATAGATTACTAAAGTATGAGCAGCAATTGAATGTGCATTAAATTCATACTGTATTATTTATCGTCGCATCAGAATTGAGCTTTAGTACGTAAAAATATTCATTTGACAGGGTAATTCCGAAAAAAAGAACAGAGCAATTTCTCCATTAAATCATCCTCCATTTAGAGGATTTACATTTTAAAAAATAGTACATATTTTTTTTGTCCTTCTAAATAATTGGTTATTTTCTCCTTCCTTGGTCAAAATGTCAAAGTTCTGCAAAAACAAAACGCATAAGCATATGGTTATTCCAATTGACGTCATTAGTTGGTAAAAAAAAATTACAGCACATAACAAAATACTACCCATTTCCAGCGATTATTTTAATGCACCATAATTCTAAGTAGCAACCGAGCTCGTAGCTCTCAAAACAAACGAAGGAGTCAAGTCAACTTGAAATATCCGTTCGCCGAGTTATAAAATAAATCATTCTCGTTTTGACCTCTTCTCAACCTACTTCTCCAGTTACGGCAGTTTAATCATTTTCGTGCTATAACTAAAGGGTGCTCTAAAATGATAAGTAAACTTGCCCTCGCTGGTTTGAATTATGGACTGCGCTTTGGCAGCACATTCGGGGGGTATATCTTCTTGTTTAACCCCCACACCATGACCTTCTCCACAACCCGCTCCATCCGAATTCGTGCAACCCTTCTTTGGATATACTGGCTATTGTACGTCGTGTTCCTGGGAAGTCAAGCAATTCGATTCCATTTCTTTGCCCAGGATGCCAATTCATTCAACATCGTGATCGCCTTCTTCTTCACCTACCTCCCCTCCTTTACCCTCCCCACAATATTTGTTGCAGATCCAGAGGAAGCCTGCAGGGTCCTAACCATGACACTTCGATTCATCAGGAATATGACCAATGAGGGCAGTTTCCTCCCTCCAGAGGAACTGGCAGCAGATCGGAGACGGACGGTTATTCTGGAGAAGTTCGTGTTCCTGGCGTCTCTCGGCCTTCCTGGAGTATACTTCTTGACAACTGGACACTTCCTCCTCTTTCCCGATTGGCCCAATTACTACACATCCGTTCTATTCCCGAAGGTCATGGGGGTGGATTTCCGGAGGATGAGCTATTCCTTGGTTTACCTGATCCATTATCTCCTTCATTGCTGGCTCATATTAGGCATGACTGCCTGGATCTGGTTTGCCTGTTGCGGTGGAGCCTTTTATGCCACTCATGTGATCCCGCTTGTGAGGAATACCTTCACATTTCATTTGAGGGAGGGACCACAATCCTCACAGGAAAGAAGTGGATCCATCCCCATCTTTTGTCTAAAGTCCCGGGGGGTAGAGGTCTTCATGAGCTATTACAGGGAACTGGAAATGCTTCACAAAATACATATAAAGAATTTAGGGCTGATGATATTAACGGTCCATTTCCTTAGTGGTAAGGTAGTCCTCACTTGTAGCGTCGTCCTACTCAAATATTGGGATACGTTGGATTGGAAAACAAAGTTGATGATGGGGACATGGATGACCTTTAGCTGGCTTTGCTGGTCGATAATTATAACTTTGTTTGGGAAGTTTTATGGGATGAACAAGAGGGCACTTTCCTCCTGGAAGCTGGTGGATTGGGGTGGGGCTCGGGAAAATAGGATGTTGGGGAAGTTCAGGAAGTCATGTAGGCCTTTGGTCATTCAATATCAGAAGGCGTTCGTGGTGAGGAAGGTGACCGTGCTGAAGTTCAACCAGGGCATTCTGAGAGGGACGTTTAGGACGTTGTTGGCCACCAAAAGTGGCAAATAGGCATGGTAGGTAAATGTTCATCAAACAATTATCCTTATTTTTTTAAACGATTTAGAACCTTTGGGGAATATAATTTTACATGGAATCCATTACATGTGCGTCATCCATATTACTCCGCTACTTAAACCAAACCCATTCAGATAACTTCACTCACCCATTTAACGATTGTTTTCAAATCTATCAATTATTGACGGAAAAAAATTAAATATAATGCCAATGTTGACAGGAAGAGGAAGTGGGAAGGTCTAGCTGCAATTAACATATAGGTTTATTGATAAGACCTAAAGCTGAAAACTCAAGGATGAACTGAGTTTAATGAACGACTTATAATTCCTGTCTTGAGTAACCATGCTTAGTTATCAATTTATCAGCACCACCCTTGTCGGAAGCTATATTATGGGAGGGACATTTAGGGCATTGTGGGCCACCAATACTGATAATACAAAAAAATTGATTAAGGTACTTCATCCTCTGTGTTTGTACGGGTACTTTGCAATGTAAGGAATTGCATATTATATATCTTGCAATAGAGAATACCTATTTGTGGAAGTATTTAACATCCAATAACCAATTACCAATAATACCGGGTTTTAACAACCCAATTTTATTTTATTGTCAGCAAGGTCGTTTATTCTCTGAAAATGTCGTATAATTACCGTTGCATGATTACTTTCAGGTGAGTTGACTTATTTAAAATTACAGAGGAATTAAGGAAAATAGGTTATCATGGCCTTGTTACCAGGGGAAATGCCACTTATAATTGGTTCTTCCTTTTCCGGGATTCTACTTCTTATTAGCTCATTTATACAACATCACAGGAGGCACACACTCGATTTTAGTTTTGCAAACATTAGATAAATAGTTAGATGGAATATTTCCGTGCAGTTCGTCCATCATCATCGGTTACGGTTGGTAATTGTGGCATGTATCTACTTATCAGCATGTCTTGGTTGTTCAATAAAATTCTCTACACCTTTCCATCTTTCTAAATAACAAGAGCCTTTGAAATGTTCAGTAAACGAGCCCAAACCTTCCTTCATTTCGGTCTAGTCCTCCTCACCTTCCTCGGGGCGAACATATTTCTTTTTGACCCGAAGATAAAACGGGTCTATACAAGTACTTCTATCCGATCCCGTCCCATTCGTGTTTGGCTGTGTTTGATACTCTACATCCTCTTTCTGGGATGTCAAGCAGTTCGATTTCGTTTCTTCATTTGGGACCCCAACTCATTCAATATCGTGATTGTCTACTTTTGTGGCCTCCTTCCGTTCTTAACTCTTCCCACGTGGTATCTTACAAATCCTGGAGGAACTACTGAACTGTTAAATTTGGGGATATGTCTGATAATGAAAATTACTGGTGAGCGGAGCTTCCTCCCCAGAGAGGAACTGGCTAGGGATCAGAAGCGAACCAAGTTGTTGGAGATTTGTGTGATAGTAGCCTTATTTGGGTTCGTTGGTGCAACTAGCTTGATTTCTGTTCACTCCCTGATCTACCCAGATTGTCCTATTTATTTTGCATCTGTATTATCCCGGCTAGATTGTGGTGACCTGTTGTATGCCTTGGTCCTAATACTGAATTTTGTCGTGTTCACCTGGATTGCATTTGCCGCCACGATGTGGGCATTCTTTAATGCCTCTTGTTTAGGTCTTTTTGCCATTCACATAATTCCAATTGTTCAGAGGGTATTCACCTTTAGCCCGGGGAAGGGATCTCAATCCTCCCAAGAAGGGATAAGATCATCGCCCTTTTTCTGCCTCAAGGTCAAGGGGATCCCAGCCTTCACCGGATTCTACAGGGAAGTGGAGCTCCTCCATAAGCTAATTATGAACGACGTAGGACTAATTGTCATGGTGATACATTTCCTTGCGGCGAAGATGGTCCTCATTAGTAGCGTCGTCTTGCTGAAGGATTGGGATATTTTGAATTGGAACACAAAGGGAATCCTCTTGCTATTCCTAATTGGTATGGGGCTGGCCTGGTCGGTTATTTTGACATTCTGCGGAAAATTCCATATGATGAGCAAGAGGGCACTTTGGTCCTGGATGCATGTTGATTGGGGTGGGTGGGAGGAGAACAAGAGGATGCAAAGATTCTGGAGATCATGTAAGCCGCGGGCAATCCATTACCGGAAGACGTTTGTGGTGAAGAGGACGACCGTCCTTGGGTTTAAAAAGGGTATTTTGAGAGGGACACTTAGGGCTTTGTTGACGACCAAACCTGTTAATTTGGTACACAATGTTATAAGCTGAAGTGGTACTGATTACAGTTGGACAGAAGTGGAGAGGGAGCATTAATTAAGTATTCACAGCACGGTTTGAATATTTTAAGTTGTACACAATCACAAAAATAATAATATTTTATAAAATGTACATAAAAAATAAATTTACCATAAACGATGGAGCAAATTGCATGGACCTTTTGATGGGGAAGTAGATTACAAAAGTACATACAGCAATCAAATTGCCATTAAAGTTATTTTATTGTGTATTGATCGAAATTGAACTGTAATGCGTAATTATTATATTTACCTGACTGTCTGATTCCAAAATAATAACGGAACCATTTATCCATTAATCATCCTCCATTAGATGGTTATCTACTTTAGAAAAACACTGCATGATTGTTTCCTGTGCCCTTCCAAATAATTGCATATTTTACTTCTCTTGGCCAAATGCAGAAGTTTTGTGAAAATAAGGAGCATAATCATAGTCACTCCAATTGACGTCAGCAATTGCGAAAAATTACAGCACAAAACAAAAGGCTACTCATCATCTCATCATCAGTGATTATTTTAATGTGGTATTGTCCAAAGTTAAAACAGGGGTCTGGAATGGAAATGAGTGGAGCCAAATTGTAAATATCCGTCGTCTGCTTAGATTCATCAGGGCATTCTCGTTTTGGTCACTTCTTTCTCTGCCTTACTCTAATGTTCCGACACTTCGATTCCAACTCATTTTCCCGTTGAAATTAAAGCGTCTGTTTTAAAATGTTAAGTAAATTTGCCCTCGCAAGTTTGCATTATGGACAGCGGTTTACCAGTACCTTCGGAGGGACTATCTCCTTGTTTAACCCCAGCACCATGACCTTCTACACAACCCGCTCCATCCGAATTCGTGCAACCCTGCTTTGGATATACTGGCTCCTGTACGTCGTGTTCCTGGGATGTCAAGCCATTCGATTCCATTTCTTTGACCAAGATACCAACTCATTCAACATCGTGATCGCCTTCTTCTTCACCTACCTCCCCTCCCTAACCCTCCCCACAATATTTGTTGCACAGCCAGAGGAAGCATGTCGGGTCCTAACTATGACGCTTCGCTTCATTTGGAAATTGACAAATGATGACAGCTTCCTCCCTCCAGATGAACTCGCTGCGGATCGGAGGCGGACGGTGAAGCTGGAGAAGCTCGTGCTACTGGCGTCTCTCGGCCTTCCTGGAGTCTACTTCTTGATGACTGGACACTTCTTGATCTTTCCCGATTGGCCTATTTACTACACATCCGTTATATTCCCGAAGGTCACCGGGGTGGATTTTCGGAGCACGAGCAATTCTCTGGTCTACCTGATCCATTATCTCCTTCATTGCTGGCTCGTATTTGGCATGGGCGCCTGGATCTTCTTTGCCTGTTGCGGTGGAGCATTTTATGCCATTCATGTGATCCCTCTTGTGAGGAATACCTTCACATTTAATCCGCGGGGGGGACCACAGGGAAGTGGATCCATCTCCCTCTTTTGTCTAAAAGCCCGGGGGGTAGAAGCCTTCATGAGCTATTACAGGGAGCTGGAACTGCTTCACAAGATACTGATAAAGAATTTGGGGATGATGATCTTAATGGTCCATTTCCTTTGTGGTAAGGTAGTCCTCACTTGTAGCGTCGTCCTTTTAAAATACTGGGATACCTTGGATTGGAAAACAAAGCTGATGATGGGGACATGGATGAACTTTACTTGGGTTTGCTGGTCGATAATTCTAACTTTGTTTGGGAAGTTTTATGGGATGAATAAAATGGCACTTTTCTCCTGGAAGCTGGTGGATTGGGGTGGGGGTCAGGAGAATAGGATGATGGGGAAGTTTAGGAAGTCATGTAGGCCTTTGGCTATTCATTATCAGAAGGCGTTTGTGGTGAGGAAGGTGACCGTGCTCAAGTTTAACCAGGGCATTCTGAGAGGGACGTTTAGGGCGTTGTTGGCCACCAAAAGTGGCAACTAGGCAGGCTGGTTCTGGTTATTTATCAAATAGTTATACTATTAATGATTTAGAGCTTATGGGGATTATAATTTACATTCAGATAACTTCACTTGCCCAGTTAGCAATGATGTTTTTAAATGTTTCCATTATTGACGAAAACAAATTATTGTTAAATTAATATACTAAATTGTGCATCATGATAACTTGACATTTAATTATATTAATCAGGTTAGTGAATATTAAATTCAATAAAAGTTTTCAAAATGTTTTTTCTCCGATAAATTTTTTTTTCATGGGAATCGGCAGGACGCTTGGCTTGGCCTCTTTAGACTCTCCATCTCCCGTCCTTTGTTGGCTGGGAGAAGTAAGTGGGGCAATATGAAACAGCTGATCGGAAGCGCTCGCAACATTGACGATTCACAATCCAGCTTTTGTCAAATGTAAACAATGTAATGTCTGTTAAAAGTGAACAGCTAGCAGTTCAAAAACTGACTTTACCTAATTACACTTTTAATAAAATAATTACCTAATTGTACTTTAACTTGTTCCTAGGTGAGATTTGTTGTTTGTTCAAGACGAGAAGAAGTTCGAGAGTTCATTATCATTACAGGTAACATAATTTTTAACTTACCATAAATTAATTAATTTCAAGGCGCGGCGTGTGACAAGGCCTTCATTTGGTGTTTGGGTTAATTATTGTTATATGGTACTGGTTAATTAATTTTAGTAAGGTTTACAGCCCTTCGTGTTCGGGTTTGTTCTTTAGTTTTTGTGTAAAGTTTTAATAAAATGACTAACTATAGTATATAGCAACTAAGACATTAATGGCAGCTGATTATAATAATTACTAGTTAAGTAATTAAATCAATTAAATGTTCTTTTTAGTTCCAGGTGCTGGGCGGTTCATCCTTATCATTCATCATTGTTGGTGCCGGCGCCCTTCTTCAGTTAAATATGGGGGACATTCCTGAAGATAAGCTTGGTGGGGGAAGTGAAGGGGGTCATTCAACCTCATCAAGAGGGTCATCATCATCATCCGCCATATCGTCTGAGCGGGATCAAGAAGGTCACAAGCTGGTGGATGGTAGCCAGCAGCCCCCGGAGGAGGATGATGCTACGGAAGGTCCCCCAACCCAGGAGGGGTTAATGGAGGAAGTGAAGCTGCTCAAGG
>JAQIXQ010002015.1:0-11960 GCA_034700485.1 Pseudosinella alba | reverse complement strand
TCGAAGCCGGCAGATACAAGCAACTGGAACTTGTGGAGGAAGGATGTAAAATATTCTTCAACTCGTCGACGGTTCCACAGCATGAAGAACAGGCTATACATGTCGAAAGCTGTAATTGTCAAATTCAATATTCTAATGGCAAATTCATCCGAGGGGTCCTGGATATCGAATATTTTCCAAGTGTCCTCCTTTCTTATAATGAAAATTACCCAGGCTGGGGACAATAATATGAGAAAATATATTAAGCTGAAGCAGAGGCCTCTCCGGGAAAAGTGGAGGTGGAGCGTGGAGGGGTCCAGTGAAAATGGGAAGGTTCCGAATACTGAGGCAATACGGATTGGTAATGGATAGAGATTTATTATAAACTGGTGTGCGGAGTGGCTCGTGGAGTCCAGTTTCTGGACCTTAATACTTTTCGACATTTTGAAGTTGGTTGGTTACGTCATGCATGAACTTAAATGGGTTCCATTCCACTTGACTGATGAGGCAAACTGATTTTGTGAGCAATGATTTTACAATGCACTGACCAGTGACTAGTTGCTAAAAGTAGTAAGCATGATTAAAGTGGTGAAAGCAGTGAAAGTGAAAGAACTTGATAGAGAGTAAACTTTAATTTTTCGGAGTAATATGCATGACATGAAGTGATAGTGATTGAAAGGCACGTGGCACGAGTGACAGGAACAATTGAGCGCTATGCCGTGCTTTACGTAAACTAAATGTTTGATCATTAATTGCCTTTTTATCGAATGTAGCATTGTCCATGTATCATGCTGATTTAGTTAGTTTAACCTCGTAAATGCTTCCATTGTTTAGAGGTGTAGGTATTAGCTACACGTGTATATTATTGAAGTAGTCATTCCAATTGGTAATTATCCCTTCGTTTACCCTTCTCAAATTCTGGAAGTGACCCCGTGAATTGCACGTGATAATATTTAATTGGGCTATACTATTTTTTGTTTGCAAATTTACATTATTTCTTAGGAAAATTGCATTATTTAGGAATTACATTATATTTATTAGCAATATCCTATCTATTTTCTTTTCAGTTCCCACAATCTGAATTGTTGCAGAACAGCAAAGTATGTTATTATTAATCAAATGACCTAGAGACCAAAAACATGACGAGACGACATAACATCAAAAAATTGTCCCGTCATTTATTTCAAAACTTCAATTATAGTTTAGAATGCAATTTACAATTTCAACTTACCTGGGGTATCTGGCGCAATCCAATAGAAAACAAATCCGATGGACAAATCCGAGGTGGTTTGGAAAGTGCAGCGGAGTAAAATAATACAACCTAAATTAAAATTAGTAAATGATAAAAATTAATTACATAAGTAAATTTTCTTTTTCAAGTAAAAACAACCTAAATGAAATTATAATCTTGTTATTTCTAATGTTTTTATTTTACCCTATCCTGGGTATCGGGCAATTCCCAAATAACCTTCGCCTTCCGAAAGCTCTCCACAAACTCAATTGCGCTTCTAGTCATCCCAGTTGACACCTCACAGAGGAAGAAGAAGATGATCCAAGTTGTAAATGAGTGCATGAACAGTGATCCCACCAAACACATCTCAAGGAATCCTTTCTCCTGTTGTCCCATTATCGCCACCCCTTCAAATCCACAGTAGACAACTGTAAATACAACCGTGAAGCAGAGCCCAACCAAATACGGAGAAAACAAATTTTGAAACTCTTGCAGCAATCCTTCCCACTCATGATACTGTTGGATCAACGAATCAATTTGTCGCGATCTTGCCTTCGGTCTAAACAATTGATTTCTGTCATATTTACCTGTTGAAGCCAGCACAAGGCGTAGCATATCGAAGCCCCTTCCAAACCCAAGAATTTGTGATATGATCAGAGTAAATGTTAACAGTCTCAGGTAATTTATGATTGAAAAATAGATCACGAGCTGTAGCACCATCAGTAATTTCCACCAGGGGACCCCCAACTCCCAAGCTCGTCTTCCATACGCAAATGAAAGATTCCCGTAATTTATTGTGCAGATGAGTAAAATGACCCTGATCACTCTATAAAGCCGTTTCTTTGGTCTTTGGAGGACCTCGGACCGATTTAAATGGGGAATCTCTGCAAAGCCAATCGCAGTCAGCGTCATGAATTTGTCTAGAAAGGATGTAAAATATACTTCCATTCGACGACGATTCCACAGCATGAAAATTAACGTGCAAAAATCAAACGATGCGATGCTCTGGTTCATGATCCTAACAGCGACTTCATCAGAAAAGCCCCGAAGATAGAATATATGCATGAACTCTGCTCTAGTGATAAAGACGAAGATCCAAACTGGACTAAATAGGGTGATGGTGTATAAGATGGTGAAGAGGACTCCCTTCCAGGAGAAGTGGAGTTGGAGGGTGGCGGGGTCAAGTGAAAATGGGAAGGTTCCGAATAATGCGGCAATGCGAATGGGTGATGAAAATATATTTAGTATTAACTGGCGAGCGGACTCTATGGAGTCCAGCGTCAATATTTCTACCGTGTTTGACATTTTGCTAATTTTAATTTTATGCGATCGCTTCTAACCCGCTCTACTAGCGGACTGGAATTAGCTTAGCAACTACAAGGACAAGTGAAAAAAGAGCAATTAACTTAAATCGACTCATATCAATCAGATAAGACAAATCAATATCATCATTCAGGTATTCATCGTAACTCTGAATTTGACCTGAAACAATTCAAGCTTCAATTAAGTAGCATAATTAATTCTGTCAGCAAATTAAACTCTTGTTTGCTTAGGGATTCTTGGATTAATTCCTATCTTATCTGACTTGAAAGCATTCCGTCAAATCAAGACAATACAGTGTGACAAGTGTACATAAGTTTAGTTTAAAGCATTTGATTGCTTTCTCTTTCTCCACGGGGTAAAGTGCGACAAAATTAAATCCATTCAACGAAATAATTAATGCTCCATTCCGTACATGCTATATATGCGCAATGTTGAACTTTAGCCGAGTTGAATGGGTAACAGCTTGATTAGCAAATGACGTAATGAAAAGTAATGTGAATGTGACGAATGTGGTGGTGCTGAAAATACTGAAAATACGACAACTGTATATGTATATGGAAAAGTAACAAGGTATCTATATATTATGTACCTATTCAGTGTTTAGATGAGATGAAATTGTTAAATACACAACGTAAACTTTAGCTTCAAAATGACAACTAAACTTTTGGTTCTTATTATTGGGACATTTGCCCATGAAATTTAACACTAGCAATTATGTACAATGTAGATAATCTGACAAACGCATATAACACTATATCGAACTACTCAACATTTGAGAGAAATGCAGTTAGGTAGTTTTATATGTTTATAAAAATATGAACAGAATATTATGGATTGCCTTTTGGGCTGACTGCTGCTGCTGATTCTCTCTTCTCTTTTGTAATGTTCATTCAGTGGTCATATTTATGTCATCGTCTTGGCTTTGCTTTTTTTTAAACAACTAGGCATACCAATTGACGTCATAAGCATAATAGGTAATTGTCATAAAAGTATTTGGAAGCTTCTTGTCCTGCTCCACTGTTCCATTTAAGATCGCATATTATGCTGAAGACAAAAAAAATAAGATGATGTCATTACTAAAGAATTGCATGGGAAAGTTTCAGTGTGAGAAATATGAGGAGATGAAAGGAATATAGACGCTCATCGTCATCACTTCATCTTTAATCATTAATCAAACCTAAAAACACCAACTTCATCCCTATCCAAGCCCAATAATAGCCCCTGCAATCAACCCATGTTTAAGATTAGGATTCCTCAAATCTCAAATAATAGGGAAAGGGGAACATTATTTTCGGGATGAGATTTTTACTGAACTTTACCCTTTCGTCTTCATACGTCAGTTCTATAAACAAATAGGTATATAATCACGTATAATTTACATTATTGTTACTCAAACATTTCTTTGTCTTCTATGAAAACTCAAAGTCACAATTAGCTTACGTACATCCTTTCTCATGGAAATGGGTAAGTCAGACTCGTCCACTATAAAACTTGCAGCTGCCATTTCGTTATTTTAATATTACAAAAAATGAAAATGAAATAAACTCAACAATAATAAAAAATGCCAACTAGCTTGCTTCCGATATGATGAAAAATTAAAACTTACTATTCGTTTATATTATAAGAAAAAGGTACGTATGTTGATAAATGGGAGTGAATCCATTTATGTTATCTTGGGTTCCTTTTAAAATGATTTCCAATATAATTCGAATAATATGTCAAGCACAAAATCAAAGCATTATTCCATGAATGATATTTTGATCGTGCTCATGAGTCAGTATTCATTATTACTAGTACACGCTCATTCAATATAACGATTTAACAGTGTTGCTGGAAATTGTCACCTAAAATGCTTGTCCATTTAAAAATAAACCACTCATTATTCTGGAAGCCCCGGAATTTAGATTGCTAAGATGTAAGAAATGGGACATTAACTCCTGAGTTGAGCTGAAAGTTGCATTGCTCTGACCATTGTAATGGGGTGGAAATAGATATGGCATGAAATAAAGTATAGTATTAGCAATGAGTTTGGACGCAAGCTTGGGGAATGGAGATAAAGTAAAAGTGAAACCTGGTAAAGCAGACATGATCATGTTCATCAACCAGCATCATGATCAGCATTCAGATTCAGATATAAACTTTACTCCGTCATAAGAAGACATACCACTTGTCCATAAACCTTCACTCAGGACCGACACCATTTTGCGCTATAAAATTCTGATCCGGGCTTATTTTTATAATTATGGTTGTGAGTGCGAGTGAACAAAGAGAAAACAGTCATATAAGCCAAACTTTTAGCTCTTTTGATATTACGAAGTTTATTTTTTTTAAATCGAATGATAATTAACTGACAACTAATTGTGAGGTAATAGTTTGCTAATTTTAAACTTTTTGTAACGTTAGTTATCATATCTGTTGAATTGAGTGAGTTAAGTGTGAGACAAGTCAAGACACTGGAACCGAAAGGGTTTAATTGGGCAATGGCTACTGGTAATCGTAACGACGGGTGGCACTGGAAGTTTGAAGAACTCTTTTGGATTTGCATAGTAAGTCATATGAAACAGAGAAGACCACAAAAATAAATAAATTTACATTTTACTGGTAATATCTATCCCAAGTAATGCTATCTTAATATGTACAAAAGCTTAATAATTGAATATTGAAATGAACTTCGGATTCCAGCTCATTTAAGCTTGTTATTCCTGTAATCGTAACTTTCCCTATAAATTAATTGATGCTTTGTTTGGAAACATTTGATGATTTTCAGATACTGGGACTCTTTTCTATCGCCAAGATTGGCACCTTCTTCTATTTCAATCCCTTCGAGACAGGTGGCCAAGGGCCCGACGAGCCCGGAACCGACGGTAAGGCTAGTAATTGCCTTCTGAATCAAGTCTCTCGAGTCTTGCTTCCATAATATTATCTTCATGATTTACTTTTAGCTTTATTTTATTGGAAATCCCTTGTTTAATCCATTTAGAAATAATGGAACGGGGGAAGCGTGTTCTGGCCATCTATTGGCTTGTGGTGGCCGTTATGTCGTGGATAATGATTTACCTCTTCATTGAGGCAGTTAAATGCGTTCACGTTCGACAACTAGTTGGAACTGTAAGCTGACCTTTCATTTATTTAATAAAAAAATTTAAGTACTCTTAATTAGCAGGGTTGAATTAATGAGCATAAATTAAAGGAAGTTCTTAACTGTCTTTAATTTTTAGGATGAAGCGGAGCAGAATGCAAAGGAAGCCGTGGACAGGTGCGTCAAGTGGGTTAAGGTTTGCTTGATCATATTTGGCATTGAATTCCTCCTGAACTATCTTATGGGGCATGAATTTACTACTGTGGTCAGCTTCTTATTGATGCTGGTGCTCTTCCTGATACTGATGATCCCGAAGCTCAACAAGCTCGACAAGGGAGTGGGAAATGAGTCAGTGCAAACTGAGGAAAACGAAGTGTAGGGTGGGCGACCGGGTGGTAGTAGTAATTAAGTTCTTAGCATTTTTTTTATCTTGTCCCTTGCTGATTAATTGACATCATTTGATCATTTAGTTTCAAATATAAGTTGCAATTAGTTTTTTTTTAAACTTTCATTCATTTCATCCATTTTGAGTTAAACTTTAGAATTATTTTAAAAGAATAGTTTGGTGTAGCAAAGAAAAGCAATTTACATGACATCGTTAATAATGTGAAGGTGTAGTGTATTTCAATTTTATTCATTATTAATTACGCTTATGTCAATAAGGATGATAGTCATCAATGATATGATTTACATAAGTATTTAGTATTTGTACAAGATGTAAGATAATCCTTAATATTTCCATAAATAAAATTTATTTGCCTTCTTTAAATGAACTGAATTTCTAAAAAAATGTAGTCAAATAAAATGTTATTCCATTTCAATCATTTTTCACGAATTTCATTAAAATCGGCCTAATTCAGACAAATTATTGTCTCCGGAGGAAAAAAACAAGTCTTGTTAAGAATACAGATAACACTTTTCCCATACGTTTGATTGAAGGTCAACATTTCCTCCAAATAGTTTAGTGTAATCGAGCTCGGAACAAAAGTATACCTAATTGAGTTTTTGGCAAAAAACTCAATTAGGACTCATAAGTTACATTCATTCAACTCAAATTGATAACATGAACGTTCAAAATAGATCAAATTATCACATATCAATCATTTTACCATATCCATAAGAAAGCATTTAAATGGAATGCCTACATATTGCCATCGTTCTGGTCTAAGATAACATGCTTGACAACATTAATTTGACTATAAAGGCATAATTTTACAAAATGCTACTTACTACTCCTACATATGATGATAGTTTGGTCAATGGATGGAATGTTTGTTGAAGATTAGCCAAACGAAAGTTGGAATTTAGTTTCAATGACTAACTCAAGTATGAATTCAATAAATTTGTTGTTGTTTATTCAATTTGTATATTACATATTCTATTTAATTTTAGGTGAAGCAAATGCTGGCACCATAAACACAACCAGAAAAATTCGTTTCAATCATTGGCTAATTGTAAGTTTGCTCATTTTCTCTCATGCAAGTATATTGCCCCTGTAGGGAAAAGTTTAGTTACCAATGCACATTCAGTAGAGTTTAGAATCCAGAGCATCGATACCATCCAATATGAAGCCTAAAGCCCATTCTCCGATTTATTCTATCTCCAAAAGTCTTCCTGTCTTTCTTCTCCTTATCAGCAACTTTCACCCCTCAACATCCACTCATTATTTCTCCAACTTGCTTCATACATTTAGCGATTGCACTTTCAGTTATTTTCATTATCCATATAATGCTGCATTTATTCCTGTCACAAAATCTCTTGCAAGTTCCAGATTACCCCATAATCCTACCCTAAATAAACCGACTGTGTTTCAGACAGTATTGGATCAGTTTGGGAGTCAAGGCTTTCTCCTCAGCGTCAAAATCCTGGATGCTAATAAGACCCGATTTAATACAACTCATCCCATTTCAGCATTCCGGCAGAAACTTTCCCCATGTCTCATTCATCTTGTTCAAATCTCAGACATTCCATTAGTTTCTAACACGCAAAACAACAATGAGCCCTCCCCACCAACATTTTTCTGGATTATTCATCTTTCATCACATCATCGCCCAGGCTTTGTCCGAACTCCTCTAATTACTTTCAAAATTCCTAGAGTAATATTTATCCTAATTACTGACTTTAATCGAGCCTATTTCGTTTGTGTCCCTTGTACCCCGGAACTTACCTATTGGAAACTGCTTGTATCAGCAAGACAAATTACGATTAAAGGAATTAAAAGGTTCTGGCTGACTTTGCATGGGAATATGCATAACGCTCTAGTGGCATCCAGAAAATCATTCGGAGTACAAAACTGGAGTGAATATCTCTTGAATGGTGATCCAAAACAAGTGTGTCCTCTATTTGTTCATGGAGTGGGGGTGCCGATCGACCCTGGGATATGTAGCCTACTGCTTTTAAGTGACAAATTGAATTTTACTCTTGTAGAAGCGGGACATCCTATTCATTCTTCACTGTTCTTAAATTTGCATGTGAGCTCCATCAACGTTAACTTATTCCGTGGACAGTTTAATTGGATTTCCAGCGGCTACTCAACAGAAAAGTTTTCATTCATCGTGGTTTACCAACATGCAAATATTGTGCAGGTGAAGCAGCGACTGGATGGGATAGTGAAACCGTTTGGGTGGGCCATTTGGGCTTTGATTGTCACCGCAGGTTTCATGACAGCGGCTTTATTCTCGTGGGAAAAATTGACAAAATCTGGGAATAACGGAAGGATTTGGGAATGGAGGTTTAGTAAAACATTTACCAAATTGCATCGAAGGATTTGGTTCTCATTGTCTAGCCTCTTAATTGATCAACCAGGTAATTTCCGGATGACAAATATCAACAAATCAACGGTACTAATGGCCGTCTGGGCATCATGGAGCATTTTGGTGTTGGTTTTGTCGCAGGGATATCTAAGTGCCCTGTTCTCATCCCTGTGGTATAGGTATGAGCCCCCAGTGCCGGATACCGTGGTGTCGTTATTGGACAGCCAAATAATGATTGGGACCACGTTGGACTGCTATATTAATACCAAAAATATAAGATACTCTTGTCTGAAGGAAAGGTTCATTCCAGAAGTTCTGAAGGCTAATGGGAATAAAGCCGTGCGTAGAGTCCAGACAAGTCTTTTAAATGAGCTATTAAAGAAGGTCAATTGGTTTTCTTCACTATCCCCACTTGTGTTTGTCCAGGGAGCATTGGAAGACGGGACGGCGGAAGTGGATCAAGATCAAGCTAAATTGCTGAGACTTCCGGAGAAGTATGCCATACTTGATATGGACGATCGCTTATATTTTTCCTCTGCGTATTTGGGGATATTTTCGAAATATTGGATTTCTAAGCATGTCCCTTTGCATCCTTTTGGGGCGACAAGGACAATAGCTTTGTACAAAAATTATTTGCATTGGATCCTGGCATCCAATCTGGCTAGAATTATGGAGGGTGGATTGTATCAAAGGTGGAGTAGACACTTGAAAGGATTAGAGACAGTGCTTGGGATACATCGGCTTTTTAATCGCTTGTATCCAAACCCAACAAATGAGGATTATAAAAGGGTGGAAGGAATTAGCGGGGTGTCAGTGAGATATGGGATGTTACTGAAGAGATTCTTGTATTGTCTGGCAAATTGTCAGATTGGGGGAAGGAGAAAACTAGGACTGCAGGAGGCATTTTCCATTATACCTAATGAAGTTTATAAAGGGGTCATACTCTATTGGATCGTGTTAGTTGCAATTACTTTTGCTGTATTTTTGCTAGAATTGTTTACCAATTTATGTCACAATTGCAAACGCAACTTTTCCAAAGGGACAATAGTGCTTTTCCTGCAAACTTATAAATGGTTGAATGAGAATATTTCTAAATAGCGTCAACAGGAAACGGAAGTAAATATGTATTTATATGACATTGATTGAATTATTGGGGTATTGTATTGTAAAGTGGTTGCTGATCAAATAAATTCATGGGATAATGTTGGCTCAATTCATGGTTGATATTGACTGTTTGTATGCTTATAAAAGCTCCGAAAACAACAACGGTCAAAATTGTTAACAATGGAAGTAAAATTGCTTCACCATAATTTCGACATTCCCGACAATGAATAAATAACGCCAAACATGAGTTTGATTGAATGAAGAAAAAGGAAAATCAATGAGTCCATTAGTACCTCAAGCATACCTATTGTAAAAATTAAAGCATTTGATCAATAACTGCCCACGTATGTCCAAGTTCTATTCTCGGAACAATTAATATCTTATTGATTATTTTTGCAATTATACCGTTTCCTTTCCTCCATTATAGACTCATTGCCAATTTCTCAATAAGTTTCATGCATGGCAGCCTGACCTGGTTCCCCAGCGTGTTGCTGAATAGAGAAACCCCTAAAAAGTGGAATTTAATTGAGCTCAGTCACTGTGACCATTACGCACAAATTGTAGGTATATTTTATTAACCAGATAGCCTAATTTAAAAGAGGGCGAAAAGAAACAAAATGTGAACCTGTCTAATTTACAAAATCTCAATGAGCATTTTAAAACTAAATTATAAGACTTTAAATCTATAATAATGTTAACTCCGAGTATTATCTAAATAATGATAGTACTAATATTTCTTTTGTTAATCAATCTCCCATTTTCAACGAGCCATTCTTTCTATCATCTTCTGAAAATTTCCAAATACTGTAGTCTCACTTATTACCACTACACAAATCCTTCGATGTTCCTGTCACAAAATCACTCATGAAAGATTCGGCATCATTTCACTCTCAAGACATATTCCAATTGCTGTTACAAAGAATACGGAGCGATCGTATCTCATTCAAAATTTGGGATGGAGACAAAGCTGGATTGAACACAATTCATACCATTTCTTCGTCCAGAAGTCAATTTGCACAATGCAGAATCCACCTTATCCAAACCCCAATGTTGGAGCTAGTTTCACGAACCAAAAATAGCAACGAACCCACCCAACCCAATTTTCTTTGGATAATTCACCTATCGTCCATACATGGTGGCCAATTTGATCGAAAGCCTCTAATAACATTGACGGTTCCGGGGATAGTCTGTCTATTTATCGCTAATTTCAATCTGCCCTACATCATTTGCACCCATTGCCCCGCGAAGAAAATGCTCAAGCCGATGACAATGCAATCCAAAACCCAGGAAATTGAGGAAACTTGGTCAAAACTACACAAAAATCTAAACCAGATATTGGTCTATGCGAAGAGGCAATATGAAATAAGATCCTGGAAGGAATACATGTTCCAAGGTGATCCATTCCAGGTTTGTCGATTGTACATTCCAGGCTTACCAATTCATCCCAAACGATGCATCGTATTGCTGATTAGTGGAAAGTTAAATTTCACACTGACGGACCGGTCTAAAGATACGATCCAATCCTCAGTTTACAATGTGGTACCGGCTACCACAGTAAATATTAAGCTGATTCGCTACATACACGACTGGATCCCGGTTGGATCTCGCCATACTAAATTTGCTTTCAAGGTCATTTACAAAGATGCCAGCATCATCCATATAAAGCAGAGGTTGGATGGGGTCATCAAGCCGTATGCCTGGTACGTGTGGGTTTTGGTAACCGGGGCAAGCTGCGCAATTGCTTCGATTTTTGGGCTACAGAAGTTAGTTCCAGGGAACAACTGGAAGTTCCAGAAATTTTGGAAGCTTCACCGAAAAATTTGGTTCAATCTGGTTAGCTTGTTGATTGATCAAAGTGGGAATTTGGATATGGTCAGTGTCGTATGGAATGTGGAGCATCCTGGTACTGGTCCTGGTTGAAGGGTATCGAAGTGCATTGTTCTCATCCCTGTCATATACTTATCAGCCTCAGGTTCCAGAGACGCTGGAATCCCTTGTGGAGATTGGGATCATGATTGGGAGTACTCATTATTGCACAATCACAACTAATATGGGTGTCTGGACGCATCCTCCCCCAAATGCTGACAGAATTCGGGAATGACAAAAACTATGCCAAACGGAGAGAAGTTTCATTGGCCCTAGCAAAGAGGGCCCTGTGGTTTTCAGAAAATCTATTCATTCATTTCGTCGTGGCTGCAGTACAAAATGGGACAGCGGAAGTTGATCGTAATAATTCTGTGAGATTGCCGGAAATCTATGCCATCCTGGACATGGATCATCTTCTATATTATTATACAACCTTTTTGGGAATGTTCTCGCCATGTTGGATTTCACGAACTATGTCCATCTCCCTGTTGGGGGGATATGAGTCCATGACCCTGTACAAGAACTATTTGTTTCCATTCATCTCTCGAAATCTGGCTCTTGTGGTGGAGTCGGGGATATATGGGCGGTGGGAGAAATACGTGAAGGCTTCGATAACTGTAAAAGT
>JAQIXQ010002014.1:0-11961 GCA_034700485.1 Pseudosinella alba | reverse complement strand
GGGAAGACGACTTTCTCCGTCTCGGCTTTTGTGGTATTTTGTGGAGGATTGATTATCACTGCAGAACCTGTTGTTGTAAAAGAAAACAAACAAATATACAAAGTTAAATATATGAATATAGTTCGTTATTCAGGAACAATATGACGGGAATAAAAATAATGAGATGGAAATTCCAAACCCATTTTAAAGGTTACATGCATTTATACAAGTATTATAACGGGGAGGGGATATTGTGAAAGCAAACTTTCTCTTTTCCTTATTTCTTCACAATAATGCCAAAAGTATGTTTGTTGGAGACAGTGAGATAGAGATATAGCCCATGATATGATGCCAAAGGTCTGCAGTTTTATTCTCAGGGGCAGTCAGATATTAAGGAAATATGTGTATATTAATGTCACCATTATTTTTCAGTTCATTCTTATGAAATCATTGCTCATTCTTAAATGTCAGCTTGCTCTCGTGTGGATCTCAGTAAGTGACATTTTACACGTCATATAATATTACAATAAGTTTATAGCTTGGGAATAGGATGTATTCTGTAAAATGTAGTACATATTGCTGATTTAATAATAATAACTTCGTTTACAACCAATGGTAAAAACGGAGCGTAAATAATATAGTAGAGTGGAAACGACTATTATGAACACGGCATTTTTCTATAAAGTACAAGAGGGCCAATGCTCGTGATTACTCGCGTTCTAGACCAATCCTGTTAATCAAAATTTAATGTAAACATCACTGCACTATTACTCATTGAGTAATACTCAATCCACTATCCACACCATATCATTCCCATTCACGCCCAACCAAGCAATAACAAACGTATTGTGTACCTCACACCACAACTCAACTGAAAAGCACAACTGAAAAGCACAACTGAAAAGCATCTCGCATTGCTTACGGCAATGCGAGATGCTTCCAGAGCCCATTCCCATTGGAAACTGTGCCCAAGCTCATCAGCTGTGATTTACCAAATATCATATCAGCAATGTAAACAAAGTTATTCTTTTATATTATAGCTGATTTGCTGTGTTTGTGAGGCTAATAGCCAATTAATTGTGCTGTCATTGGACTGATTAGTGATTGATCAGTTAGACTAGCAGTTAAAGTTAAAATTATTTAGGGTTTGAGATATGGCACTAGCCATTAAGTCGTCCGTCTTTCGTGGGCCTAGCCCAGCCCCGGCCCCCAACTCAATTGTGGTGGACGCCCTCCCCTACATTGATTCCGAGTATGAGGAGCCTGGAATGAAAGAAATGGTGAGTAAAAATGAGTAAAAATACTACTGCAAAAATGAAAAAAAAAATGCATTCCATCATTATCATGAAACTGTTAACCCGTTAATTAACGCTAATTGAAATTTTTTTCAGGTACAAGCTATGATTGAAGATGAGAAGAAACGTTACAGACCCACCAAAAATTATTTGGAGCACCTGCCACCCCTGGAACTTCACAAGTTTGAGGTAGGCACATGATCATACTGCTTTTAACTCTAAAATCCCCAAGTACAGCTGCCAAGTACCCGTGCCTGACACATGACATACCTACTACTACATTCTTGGTTCGATTTGCTTTGAGTGACTTGTTTGATTTGATTTGTCTAATTTATAATTTTCTTTATTTGTTTTTGCAGACTGGTGTTCTGAAGAAGGAGTTTGAGAGACTAGTTCAAAGGATCCCAATGGAAGTGTTGAGTATGAAACGATATGAATTACCACCCCCACCAGCAGGGAAACTGACAGACTTGTCTGCGTGGAATGAATGTGTAGATAACTCCTATGCCCAGCTGGAGCATCAAAGCACCAGGTTGGTTGGTTAGCTAACAAGTTGTTTGCGTTCCTTAGTCAATTAGTGATTAGTAGACATGAAAATGTTAACCTGTAATAGGCTGCGTTCTTCTATTGAACCGGGAAAGTAACTGAAAAATATAATAATGCATTTTTTTTCTTTCAGAATAACTAACCTGGAACTAATGGAGGACTATAGTTGCGAAGCGTGGAAGTCGTATTTGGAAGTGCTCACACGTATGGTTACGGAGTCCCAGAAGCAGTTAGCTGATCTCAAGTGAGTCATAGTCGTAATTATTTTCAAATGTAATCCCTCGGGTCCCCTTTGGGGGTTTAAGTCGTTTAAAAGGCAAATAATTGCAAGTGGCAACAGCGCAGGAAACTATCCGAGGGTGGGGGTAGCACATTTCCGAAACTTCCGTAGCAGATACATAATATATTTCTTGTTAACTTACGTACAATAAATTTTCCTTCTTTATAGTGATTCACAATTAGTGAACCTATATAGAATAGTTTTTCATGTCTAGATTAGTACTATTGTCTGACGAGTCTGACCTGACCTGTGTCTCACTACGTTTGGTATATAATATGCAATGCATGCAGACATTACGCTAAAATTATAAAAACTCGCACACCCTTTCTTTAAAGTCTGAAAGGTTAATGAAATTTTCCTAACTGCAATGCGAAAAGAAAAAAAAATGACTAAATATTAGTGACTAGATTTAAGTCAAATACTTTAAGATTTTTAATTGTATGTATTTAATTATTGGGATGCTATGATTTTGAGAGTTCTTCGGCTTTCCACTTTCTAGTATCATGAAATACTAACCCGACATCGTACCTAGTTTTCAATTTCGAATTACTTATCGTAGTAAACACTACACACCTATACCATAATGATGTACTACCGTATAAGTAGCAAAAAGAGTGTAATGCTGCAGAGTGCAGGAGGGGAGGATAACCATGATCTCTCATTGTAAAAAGGAGTTGACGGACGGACTGCTCAACGGCCCCATAACTATAATTAAATTAATAATTCTTCTTAAAATTGAGAATGGATTTTTTTTATCAGCGATCATTGTTATTATTACTAATACTATTATTATTATTACTAACTAGCCCCTAATTCTACATCTTGTCCAAGGATATGCTAATGGATATTGATTAATTAAGAACGAACGCTCAACGATCCATGCCGTGCTCTGACAGACTTTTAGTTTAACTGTAAGATACGACTTATGTTCACGCCCATTTCGTTCGTACTCTAATTAGAACAAGCAAGCACGCCATTACGGGCATTCTAATTCTGAATTCTCTTTTGCCATTTAATTTGAAATTCCCAACTTGCCCATTACAACATACGTTCCATCCGTTAATTACCAGATCAGTTCCCGAATGGTTAAAGGACATGACTTGTTCTGTCTAGTTTAATTCAGCTCTCGTAATGAACTTTGTATATGTGAAGTGGTTAGAGGCCTTTTGCAGAGCGATGACGAAGGGAGAAAGTTCCTTTCTTTACGTTACCGTAGCCGTAAACTGTCTGTGGTTTTGGTTGTTTTATTAGTACGCGAAGAAGAATAGGAATTATGGGTCTGCTACTGTGCTTACATATGTTTAGCTTATATGATGTGTGTTCGCTCCTTACTTCTGTGTGCGCTTTTGGATGCAGAGAAAAGGGGAATGGGTCCCCAGAGACATTTTATCCAGCCATATAATTTATGAATATATTTGACTTACATTTTCTTCTCCCTTCTGTTTTGCAGGAGACAAATCCAGGAGATAAACTGGCAACGAAAAAGCAGTCAAACAAATGCTGGGGAGCAACTTAAACTACTGGAAAGTTCGTGGGTTGGACTCGTTAGTAAAAATTATGAAATCGAACGTGCTTGCCTGCATATGGAAGCAAGGCTGACAGAGAAGGAAGCGGATCGTGCTAGAACAGCTGCCATGGCTGTTGATCACACGCCGATAGAAGATATTCTTGAAAGGCAACATCCAAAGTATGTCCCATCCCCTCCACGACAATCATCCCCTGGGGAGCCGACGGAGGAGGAGAACGATGGAGAAAGGAACAATGATAATGCAGAAGAGGAACAGTATCATAATAGATATCAGGATGAACAACATGATGATAATTCTCCGCAACCACCGCCCCAGGAAATGTGTGTGTCGTCTCCTCCACGTGCTGAACCAATGGAGGCAGATGATGATAAGGAAGAGGATGGGGAAGCCGATAGCGACGAGGAAATCGGGCCACAGCCTTATCAACAGTGAAGCTTGTAAGTCAATGTTCAAGTGTGTTGCTGTATGTGCCGAAAGAGTTTTATTCTGAATTCCTTCCTTCTAGGTTAGGTTGTGTATTTATAGATTATGTCATGTCATTTTGTATTTTTACATAGCTATTTTTACATAGTTGATTCAAATATCTAAATAGTTTTTACGCTGATTTGAGTTTTAAAAAACTGATTTAAATAATAATAAAATCAGTCAGATCCAATAAGGTCATTTCCATTTATTTAAAGAATACCATTTTAATTGTAATTACATTACAATAATATTTCTTGAGAATCCATAATATAGTATGGATTCATTCATGTACATAGTCGATTTGGTGTAGTTTATAACCTACTATTTACGAGAATTGTTACAAATAACATTAAAGTATCGACATTGAGGATCATAGAGAAATCTGAATTTCAGTAGAAGAATGTGGTTTGGTTTAAAAATTAGTCGAGCGAGGAATCCGAATATGATGAATGAAATGATCATTTTCAAATTGTTGACTGTCATATCAATGATAGATAACCATGATGCCATGAGTCACAGGAGGACAATATTTTTTAAAGTAATTGTGCAGATGTTTTGGAATTTAGTTATTATACTGTCAAGGGAAGGCAAGGTACGCGTACACCATACTGGTATTGCCTTAGTTCGTAAATAACTGAATCAGAAAGGTTACCAGATTTTTAAAATATCTTCAAGAGGGGAACTATTTCATGGCCAACTTCAACTCTTTACTAATGCCAGTAGTATATAATAATGAATTTTACTTTTAGTTAAAACTCTTAACTTAATTAAATTAAATCCTTAGTTAATTAATTGAATAAAGATTTCAGCTACTTCATTAATACTTTTTGACGCTTAATTAAAATCTTCCTATCATTATCCTTCATATAAGCATGAGAGCACCCATTCCTGACACTTGTCTTATATGACTGGTTGACGGTGTTAAATATAATTCTGAAGTAAGTCATTTCCGGGATAGACTCACCGAACAATTGCACAGGGTTGTAAACGTGGACTGGACACATCCAGCATCGCCATTATTTGTCATCCCTCTAACATGCATGCACTATTATTACTACAATTACAATTTTTACTCCATTCATTTTACTGATATAAGTGGATATAATAGGGGTACATCGATAACATATATCGATAATGAATTATGGATACATATACCAAGGTATGTATAATAAATATATTGTGAAAAATAGGAATTGGCTCGAGTAGCTCAAGAATATCATCTTTGACTTCGTCATGTTCAAAATAGGTCAAGTCCTTACCAGTCACAAAGTGCTATTCACAAAGGAGCCGGAATATGATTGAGAAGATGCTCGGAGAAGTATACTACAGTTACACGATGAGTCAAATATCTTACTTTACAATCATCCACAAAGGGATTCATAGGGGTACATTCAGAATCTTTTTCCTAGTTTCAAGGGGAGAGGATTTTTTCAAAGGGAAATATTATGTAATCTTAAAACTTTAGATAAACATGAAGAGGCTGGACATTTTTTAAAGGACTCGGGCTGTAATATAAAAAAAATCATGTTTGCAATTATGCAAACATGCATCGATCGAGAACTATAGTATAGCTTTTAATGACTTCATTAGTCCTCGTCATGAAACTGTTGTTGACTTCGATGCTCCTTGTTCTCCAGCTCCAAGTAGTGGATCCGATCCTTGTGAAGCTTGAGTTGCATGGAGTGCCTCTCCATAATTGCCATAATCTGCTCCTCCATCTTGCGTATTCGTGACTGGTACTTTTTTTTCACGGCCTCCAAAGTTTCAATCAGGATCCCATTAGCCCGTTTTAGTTCGCTAATCATCTCGTGATTCTGCTTCTCCCTCATTTTCGAGTTATGCGTGACTTTCTCCAGGGCCGTGGCAAGCTCTTTGATCCGCTTCTTGAAGATTTGTTCCCGTTCTACAGGAGTAGTTCCGGAGGAGGGATTCGCATTTCCGTCTGGGCCGATGGACTGCTGCTGGGTTTGGTTCACTTGCTGTACAGTCAATGCATCTACAATAAAAAAAGCATAAGATCCTTGTCGTTATTCCCAGACTATTAGTGGATCAGTATTTTTGTAGGGTCTAATTACTAATTAATGGTAACTAATAACATACTAGGGCTGCTATTCTGATAATCCTGGATCTCTGACTTGAGGTAATTAATTCGGGCTTTATACGCCTCCTCTTGAGTTTCATGACTTTGAAGCCTAAGCTCAAAGGACGCTTTCTCCTTTTCCAGAAGGTAAAGCTGGGCACGGAGCTCTGCTCGCTCTTCCCTCATTGCCATGAGCTCTTGCATGAGAACTGCGGTTTCCAGATCCAGCTTTCGGGCTTCCAAAATATCACATGGACTAGGAGGTTTGGAGGGGTAGAGGGATTCCAGACTCCAGCTCTCCACTTCCGTCACCGTCTGCCTGACTCCTTCTCGGTCAGTTTTTAGCGTGATAATTAGATCTCGTATACGGGACTCTTCGTTATTCTTTGTGAGCTCCACGACACCTTGGCGGCTTCCTGGTTGGCTGAGGATAGGGCTTCCGTTACTGTTGTCACCCAGGCTGGAGGCGGAACTGGAATTTGTCAAGACATGAAAAGGGTCATGAATTATTTTAGAGATATCTCAGGAAAAGTTCTTTGAAGTTTGAACATATTAATGTGGGGTCCATTCTCCATCCTTCTCTCATTTTCTCTCTAGAATATCACCAAATAATTTTTGCCTTTCACCCTGTCCTTTCCTCCTGTCAACAACGTCTTACTAAACTTCTAAATATTTTGACCGCAAAGTTACAAGTAGGGTATCTTCACGTCTTCACCTTTTCGTGTGAAAAATCTTTTGTCACAGAATCTGAAATGTCTACATACACCTTGGCATGTACTACTTTGCTCTTTAAATGTCAACAGTCAACAGCAATTAAATAACTTGGGTAGATAAATTAAATTAAAGCTCTCTTCTCGTTTTTCATATCATTTATTATTCCAGTTCGTAAATGGTGTAACTAACTACTTTGTGGGAAGTCTTCTTGTCTTGTTTTCAATTAAAAGTCCATTATCGATCCAAAACTTGTCGTTAGTTCCATGAACCAACCAGAATTACTTTCTAATGGTTATGAAATAAATTAATAGCATAGTTTACACCAGAACACATCATCATACAAGCTCATACGGGGAGCATTTTAAGGACAAGCAGCAGCAATGCAACACCAAAACGAAAAGTAACTTTTAATCTAATTAGTATTCCCCACTATGGAGAGTCCAACCTAAACCGAAGCCCCTCTTATCGTTAGAAGAGGAAATGGGATAGCCAATATTTGGACGAGGAAAGGCGAGAAATATTTTCCAAAGAAAAATTACCTAACACTTGAAACGAAAACAATAGTATTTCCCATTTCTACAGGGCTTAAAATGAATTGTGAGTACTTTTCCTTGTATGGAAAATATTAATACAATTTTCCCAGACGTTAGCCTTGATTGGTAATATGACCTGGAAAAAAGTTCTGCTTGCTTCACTTCATCCCACTTCCTAATAAAAAGTTCCCCAATTCCCCATGCGGCCGGCATACCAACCTTGGCTTTAATGCTTGGAATATCTTTCTCTGGGGAACATTTTCTTGTCTACCAAGCTAAAGCTAAGTAAGTCCCCTCCCACCCAACACATATTTTATTAAGGAACTTTTTGAACCACTTCAAAACTTCAATTAAACCTAGCCAAGCCATAGTGCCATCTCTCCCTTCATCCCCATCCCATTCACATTTTTAGCACTTTCGGATCATCTTGAAAGCTAATCTTACATCTCAAAAGTTCTAAAGATATGGAAGTGGAAGGGAATGAGGTAAATAGACCATGTTTTTATTTCATGTTCACATCCCATCATCCTCAACTTAACAGTTCCAATTTAAATACATACATGTATTACTCGTATATAATTACGTCCATGTCATTCCGCTCTATACCGTGCTCATTCACACTTTCTTCAACAGGACAACTTTCTTTCACAAATCACAATTGTCGGTGGATGAAAGAAACAAGCGAAGATTGGCACCTTTGGGGCAGAATGCGAAAATAGGTCTTCCACACGTATTTATACTTCTTGAATGCTAATTAATGAAAGTGCTATGTACATATTATGTGTTTTATGAAAGGGGTCCAAGCTATGTTCGTAGTGCAAACTTTTAAAGAAAAGTCAGGCCATGTCCGATTGCAAAAAGCCCTTTGACAAAAGGCTTGTTGTCCCTGTAGAATTCTACGAACTAGTAATCCGTCGTAACTTCCTACGAATTGAAAAGTGTCCTCCCTTTCCGAATATTCTTTAAATTAATTACTCTCCATTCATAAGGTATGGCAGGAAGGAATCTCCAAGAAAATCCTTCCACTGCACTACAAGTGTAGTGTGGATAAACGAATCGATAAAGTCCATTCAGTTAACTTTTAGCATGAATGGGAGGAAACAATCTCGCTTTAATGGCAAACATTCTGCAAAAGACAATGGGATGAACTCAATAATGAAAGAAAAGGTGAAGACAGTTTTCTCTTCCTCCCTGCCCTATTTAAGCTTTTGGGATGGGCTCCATTCATTCTGAATTGTGAGCGGTGAAAGGGAATTGGAATCTCGAAGACAATTGAACTTGAGTCGAAGAAACCGCCCCGATTTTAAGTACGAAAGTTAATCAAAGGAAAGAAAATAATCGCTCAGTATAATTGATGCCGACACGGCAGGCGAAATGTTGATCAAAATTCGGAATTAAATCTTTGGTTGGTTACCGCAACTTCAACTTGGTAGCCAAAACGTCCTCCATACACTCCCTTCACGACGATCGGCGCATGAGTAATTTTCTGGAAACTGGAAACCAGTCTCCAACAGTGAGAAAAACCTTCCGAAGATGAATTCAATTTAGAAAACCACTCTATCCAAAAAAACAGTAAATAAATATAGCTTGAAATGTGAAAGTTGAAGTAACTCAGCAGCATTGAATCTATCATTCATTTCAGCTCCCGCTCCCACATATGTATTGGAATTCTTACTCAGTCATAAAGTTCGCCTGTCAAATTAAAGTTCCATGCTTATTGAGAATCTTTAGAATATGACAAATAGCGTATGACAAATTTTCGTAATAGCATTATGCATATTTCTTTTGTGCACCCACTCATTCATCATTCTCAATAGCCTCCTCGCACCCCCAAAGACCTACATAAACCTAAAGGAATTTCAATAATGTCTTTCAGACAACAGAGCAGCGACTCACGAAACTAAATTTTAACTTTCCAAAGCTAAATTATACCAAGACAAATATGAATAGCGAAATGAAAAAAAATCACTGGTGTACGCCGTGACGTCTACCTATCATACCCAATTCACTTCAAATAATACAACAAATTCAACAAAATAATATATTTTCCACTATTCCGTAGTAATAGGTATGTAGCTCTAACGCCATTTCATTCTAGGCATATCCCCAGACATTTCAACTGGAATCTTCATAATTTGGCAAAAAAGGCAAAAAATAGGCAACTCAGGAAATACAGAATCTAGGTTTTGTTCATTGTGCTATGTCATGTTATGCCTGTGTCCATCAATTTTTAACACTCCCCCACAGGATGGACTCCAAACGTATGCTTATGTAACAAGAGGAGATAGAATCAGCAAATACACTAGGTAGCTCATGAATTATTTATCGATTTCCGTACGTTGTAAAAGGGAAAAAAACATGTTCCTGTTAAATTAGTTTATTATTAATGTGTATGTTTATTACTAAAGGTATATGTCGAAAATAGGAACATGAAACAAAAAGTGCAAATTAAATAATGACTCACTCTGTTCCAAATAGCGCTGATATAATGGAATAATATTCATAAGAACATTGCTGCTAATATGTAGGGGGTGACTATTTTGTCAAGAATCTGCTTTGTCGGAAAATGTTAATTAAAAATTGCATCCTTACCAATTACTTTCCAACGTGCATACATACATACATACATTTGTGATCATTTCCTTTACGGAATTATAAGCGTAAGTATACTTATGGTTCATTATTGAGTGTTTCCGTCTGTTTGGGTGTGTACTCCTGATTTAAACCCGGGCATAAAATAAAAAGTATCCAAGGTGGGGTACTTTTTATTTTATGAAACCCGGGAACAACGGGAACATCATACCATTTAAACAAGGGAACACCGTACCGTGCCAATACCAAGTAAATGATGTGTGCATATGTAAGTTACGTTTCTCCCCAAAGTTCCCAATCATGAAGCAACGTTTTCCGTTCACCCATGCTGGATTTCCACACTATGAAAATCCACCAAAGTGGAAGATTATTCAAACAAAAATCCTTCAGTTTTCACTAACCCAAAAAACAATGGAAAGTCCCTTTCATTCCAATCCCATAACAAACTTTGGTTAGTCTAGTTACGTTACTTGTTTCTTGAAATATTTGTCAATTTATATTGTCCAAACAGAAAACAAATCCAGGAATGGAGCCAGAGAAAACTATGCAGACAGATCAAGTAGTTTCTTTGCGTGTAGCCATGCTGAACCAGGAGGCAATATAATATTGCAAAAGGAAACAGGAAATGACGTCCTACGTTCATTGTTCCTTCCCATCTCATTCATTCCCCAATCCGCGTTCACATCATCTAGTGAAACTCTAATAATAGCGATGGAAGCAAAGTATAATGAGACGATAGACGATAAATTCATTGAAAGGGTATTATAAAGAATATTATCTAATCGTAAGTCTCAAGCTCCTCTACCAACTCCAGCAACTCCAGCCAGCATTGTAAGATCAAGCCCCTTGCCTGAAGCCCAGCCATAATTCTTCGTAATGTCTATCCCCATTTTCGGGCAGCTAGCTACCCAGGTAATTATCAGTGAACAATGCTCTGGTCTACCTCTCTTTCTCTACAGAGCCTGTATTCAATAGATATCTAATGTTGAAATGGGTCGAACGGGACGAAGGCGGAAGCTGAGTGATGATGAGGGCATATGGATGCTTTCACTTCTACTTTCTTTCTAGGAATCCATGCTGCTGGGATTGACTGGTAGTTTCCTCTTTCCTTAAAAAGAAGGCGATTGTTGAAGAAAGCTGCAAAATGTGATTCAACGGACCTGATTCGGGCAATGGTGTTACAGCAGTTTTGTTTCCGAGAACGCTTTATGGCTTTTTGTAGAAAATGTAGGTTTCATGCTGGAAATAAAGTAAAACATGTCGTTTTGGGAAGCTCCTAGTATATGCTTGTTCTTATCCATTGCATTTATTTCAAAAGGAATAACGAAATATCAAATGATAGATAATGACTGATGGCCTGCCGTGATGACTTTCAGACTGCATAATTATGGTTGAAGTTGCAAGATCAAAATACCCACTAATTATCAATATTTCCCAAATCAAAGTTGTTTATGAAAATCAAGTTGCGGCCACTCCTTTTTCATAATAATAATAACTTCAAAGAAGTCGTTCTTGTTGAAGTCAAGCAATTCGTTCGTTTTCGAACAACAAACAATGGTGAGGGCAGAAGTCTATTATACTGTATAACGGAATACAACCAAGAAGGGTCTAGTCAAAACTCTCACACGGATTGATTTGAAAGGAAAATTTTGTAGTTTCGTCAAGGCCAACTAACAAAGTTTTTTTTCTGGATTTGGCATTCTCTATTATGACAGTGAGAAAAAACGAATAGAACTTTCAAATAAATTCGATATGGGCAGCAGTTAATATTTCATATTTATGTATCAATAGGTTAAATATTTAGTTATTGAAGGTATCTACTTTTTTGCTAAACCCCTCGCGGTTCCTTGCCTGACAAATATAGTCCATCCCCAGAGTTCGGTATCTAAGAATTTTGAGTATCTAGATACAGATACAAGATACTGCTATGAAAATCTAATGTATCTAG
>JAQIXQ010002013.1:0-11963 GCA_034700485.1 Pseudosinella alba | reverse complement strand
AGTCCGCGCCACCCTTCCGCAAACACTAATTGGTTGTTACTGTACTTCTTATCAGTCAATATATAAAAAACTTCTCAGTAGGCTTACCAGGACCAGTATGTGTAAGTATAACATTTCCAGTTTTATGAAATGAAACGAATCGAATCTCTTCAAAACTAGGTTGTCCTTTCAACTTGAAAGTTTAGCTTCCTATTTTAAGTTCGTCAGTAGCATGTTGGCTTCGTAAATATCATTTGCATATTAAGTACAATAATTTGTCATAGAAGTATCAAGTGAAATACCGAATGAAACATAAAACTATCTTCTCTCTTGCCTGCTGCGTCACTCATTTACATAATCACAGCGAACACAAAAGCAGCGATATTACATTGAAATATTCAGGGATGTAAGTAAAATAAGTTGAAGTAGAGAAAAAATCTTCTTTCTTTCATACTTACTATACGAAAATAGTAGTATTGATAAGGCATAGGTTATGTACCTTAAAAAGATTCCTTCATGAAAGTAGGAAAAATTATATATTTTTTGTGTATTTTTATGTAAGAAACTGTTGACATGTCTTCCAGTGATATATAAAGAAATCGAGAGAAAAAAAACCTACAGAAAAATTGCATTTAATTGTTTATAGGAACGCACGCTATAAATTACAAACCAATTCATGATCATTTTGGTCACAGTCACATATTGCATATGCACTTAATTGTGTTGTGAGGTGACTTGACTTGATGTTCTCTTCACAATATTATTCGTATTCACATCTCACTATATTCCATGCCCCGTTCAGCTAATCATCCCATTTCATGTTTTCATATTCATAGTCATATTTTCCAAAAAAAAACCTCAACCCATGTCCAGTCCAATATCACAATGCATTCTGATGAAACCAACGCTTCTCCATGGATCATACCATATTGAGAAACTTTGATAAAACGTATAAAAATATGCATATTTACAATTACATTACAACAAATACAACACACATAAACCCTCCTCAACGGCTCAACATGCAACAGTGCAAAGTGCAAGCCAGGCACATAATCTGAGGTAGATTTGTGAGGCACTGCGAGACTTTAACGGAAAAACTCCCATTTCACATCACAATTCACAATTCCATCCATCTTCCATATTATCCAAATCCAGTCTAGATTCGATTCAACTCGACAAAGCTAAAGTAAAATGTATGGCAAATGCCACAGGGAAGCAAAAGCAAAAGGCACGGAACTCTCAATGAAATTGTATCATTATCATCATCACAGCACAGTCAACAGTCAGTGACTCTGTGTTTCACAGACGCTAACACACACCTCATTTGCATTTTTGCCGTTCTTCTTGATTCGGAATCCAGAGATCCAGTTCGAATTCCACTTCGTCATAATGGATCGGATGGAATATGGATGGACTCATTTTTCATTCTGTGTAGCTTTTTTAGGTACTGTTTTGGGATATGAATCGAATGATATGATATGATATGAATATGATGTTGAGTTCACAGTTCGAGTCGAGAAATAGTTGGACTTGGTTGGACTTGACTTGGAGGAGGACAAAGAAAAGGAGATAAAAAGGGCGAGTGAAGGAAGGAAAGGGAAACAGTCGTCGTCGTGCCGCCTTCTTGCCTGGAGTTCCACCAAGTTTGATGTTGGATCCAACTTGGATTGCATTTTTTTTTTTCGAGGATGTTCTTGTCGTCCATCGTCCTCTCCCCAACATCAACGCCGCCATTTCTTTTTTAGTCCTTCTTTTGTCTTCTAGAAAGAAGCGTCCTCTCTTCCGACCTCCGCCACTCCAACTATAGCAGAGCAACAGAAGAAGGAGGTAGCCATTTTTTCTTTTCAACTCTATTTCTGGTGAGCTTTTTTTCGGTAATTGTTTTTTTAAATTAAATTATTTTTAATTTTAGTTAATTACCACCTAATCATTTAACTGTGTTAGTTAGGTTGGTAAATTGATATTTTTTTGTTAAAAGTTTAATTTTTAAGCATTTTTAAGAGGGAGCGAAGTGGTGCGGGGATTGAATTGAATTGAAATCTATAAATTATTGGGAATAATTAATTAATTTTAATTTGAGCTAAACATACTACTCACTAATTGAAATTAAAATGGTTGTTTTTTTTAGGACGAGGACGAGCATTCTGTAACTCTGACCTTTGACCTTTTTTGGACTAGTTTTTTTTGGCAGTATTTTTTTAACGTGAGGACGATTAGTTTGGAGGAAGTCCCTTGAGAGGAATGAACCCTTTAGCTGAACAATTACCGGGACCAGAAGCCATGGGGGAGTCGGGGGAGATCGCTGCTGCGGATGGGGAACGGGTAAGTTCGCTAATTGGATGCTACTAATTTACTAATTAAATTAATTAACCTCATATTCATGTCCGTCATCCGTTATATGGCTAATTAATTTTTTAATCCTTTTTGTTTTTTATTTTTTGAAGCTTGTCAGATTTTTGAAGGTGTTCCGGCCGGTGGAGTGTTCCGGGTGTGATAAGGTGGTCGCATTCCAGCACAAGGTCACCAATGCCGTGTATTGCTTGGATCTGGATCATGGTCACGGAGGGGTGGAGGCCGGGGGCTCCACGCGTATGCCATGCTACATGAGTGGGATGATGGGAGGTGGAGCAGTCACATCACCACCGGAGGACTTGAGAATGTAAGGAAGGGGATATGCGTCCTAGTCCTAATTGCTCTGAAGCATTAATTTAATTGTTGATACTAAACTAACTGCTATTTTAGGTTTAATGAAAACTTAACTGATTATTAATATTTTGGAATCTTTGCAGGAGGACTAGTTCGTTCCGTTCGGTGGGAACTTTCACGGGTCCCACTGATATCCAGTACGGTCATCAGGTTGCTGCTGCTGTGACGAAGTCAAGGAAGCTGGAAGATTCCAAGTCGGAAGCAGTGGCTTCCAAGTCTATTCCTCAACTGGTGGCACCCGTGCCGGTGGTCCAGTCAACTGTTGATGCTGTCGATGGCGCTCCTTCGGTGGCCAAGAAGCCATCCCAAACGGTGAGTTTCTCAACACAGTTTGATAGGGTATCTGACCACGGTTGTATGTTGAAAATGGCTTGGCTTTGAAGGTGCTGTGGTAGTTGGTAGTGGATGATGATGATGAGTGTACCAAATCCAAGTAATCAAACAGGGATGCTATTTAAAATGTTATATGAAAGAATGTTTTTTTTTGCAGGTGAAATTTAAGGAGCCGGAGCCGACTATTGCAAGAACACCGAAGCCGCAAGCGGCCCCTGCTCCTGCTCCTGAGAGTAAGCCAATGCCAAAGATTGTCGCTCCTCCCCCAGCTAAAGCTAAAGAGACGGTTCGGCGATTCATGTGGTCCGAATGTGTCTATTCTCCCAAGCTCGCAAAGGGCGAAACTGTGATACTCGCCTTCACTTGGAATCCCACCTCGTTTTTGATTACTTCGGAAGGTGATGCTGAGACTCTGCAAGTGCTGCAGGGTGAGTTGATGAAGCATGCTGAAACAGGTAAGAAATAATATGACAGGAATTGTCAATATATAGCTATTTACGTATATAATACGAATGTAATGTTTGGAATTGGGATATAAAAATTTCTTTCCCTTTCGTATGACCTTTCAGCAAAACCAATGAGCGCTCCCCCAGTAGTCGGCGAAATGGTTGTTGGAAAATACGAGGATGCATACTATCGGGGCAGGGTAACTGCCGTAGCTGGAGAGAAATGCAAAATCGTGTTTGTGGATTACGGTGATCAAATCACTTGCAAGTATTCCGAGATTTTACCAGCTACTGACAAGATTATGAGCGTAAGTAATTTACATTAATTAACATAATGTGAATATTTTAGTTGTTGTGAATCTGGAGGTGTTCATTTGAATTCAGGCCAAATTTCTTTTTAATGTTATTTGCTCTGCTTTTTCTAGTATCCCATTTATGGAATGACTGTACATTTGGAGAAGCTCCCCTTAGACCCCAAGGATGTGAAGTTGTCTCCGGAACTGGAAACTGCTGTATTTTCAGCGTATTACCGACTGAAATTCGTAAGTACACTTGATTGTAGCAGTAACAAGTAACGTAATTTTAATAGAGCATGATAGAGAACAGTATTAAAGAATAGCAATTTTACATTTTTATATCACCATTTTAGTCGCAGAATATTGACAAAGCTACCCCATCTGATGATCCAGTTGAAGTGAAGTTGTTGGACGATGGTACTAAAGTGACGCTAAATGAGACTATTCAAAAGAGCTTGTTTCCGCAATCAGGTAAGAGTTAATTGCATTGTTGTATTATCAAAATTGCCATCTTGTCCTTCCGGAAATGCAATGTTATTATGTTTGTTTGACAGTGGCTGCAGCTCCACCGCCAGCCGCTGCAGCTCCACCACCAGCAGCTGCAGTTCCGCCACCAGCGAAGACTCAGGATCCTGATGTGCCTATGTGGTCCAAGTATCACTATTCTCAGAATCTGACCAACGGGGTTAGGGCGTACATCCAATATCAGTATTCTCCAACCCTCTACCACGTTATTGCAGAGGAAGATTCTGAAGACATTAACAAATTTCAAGCGGTTTTGAATGCGAATTTCGCAAAGAATGGTAAATAGTATGCACATAACACAATGGAAGCAGTTCGGACAAGAAATTGTAGTTTAAAAAATTTAACTCTTGACAAATTCTACTAATTCTACTAATTCTAGGCAAGCCTCTGACTAAACCCCCCGTCGTTGACCAGATTGTAATTGGACGTTATGATGGACAGTATTATAGGGGGCGTATCGAGAAGGTGGACGGTGACTCATGCCGGGTTTCGTTTATCGACTTCGGGGATAAAAATACTTGCAAGTATTCGGAGCTATTTCAACCTGATGATGCTATCATGAAGGTATTAGTCTGCAATTTATTACATGGTTCATTTGCTTCATTCAATTCAAACAGGAAAATGGTTCAATTTTAACTTTACTTTTTTTTATCAATTTCAGTACCCCATCTACGGCTTCATGCTTCACTTGGATAAAGTTCCTGATCCACCAAATCCTGAATCTTTCATTCTCCCTCCCAAGGTCGAGGTCATTCTTAATGATTGTATGGTTCTTGAAGTGGTAAGTAGTAGTTGTAGTAAACCTTATTCAGTGAGTATATTTAGGTGATCTTTCATGCAACTGGTTGCTCACTTACTATTTCAGGAAGGTACTCAGAAGGACTTGGAGCTACGTCCAGGAAAATACACAGTGGAAGGACGGCTTTGGGACCGCATGCACAGACTTTGTGTAAATGTTGGCTTGGCTAAAGCCATCCAGGCAGAGGCCCGTTAAGAAAAGGAGTAACAGTTCGCTATGCTTAATGATTTACTTTGTTTTGTTGGATTATTCATTACCTTTGATAGTTTTATATAATTATTTTTCTTGTTGTTTGTTACATTTTTAACGTATCTCAATATATGTTGTCAGTTAACGATGCTAAAATTAATTGTTTTATCGGATATAGTGTAAGTGTCAATGAATTTGTATGTTTGGTTACGCCAAACAAATTGCGTGGGCCTAACGGATAAAATAACGGATGAAATAACTAAAAAAAAGTGAAAAATATTAGATGCATATACCTACTATTAATATTGTAATTTTGAGTTGAACCGGTGTGATTGTAATCAAATCATAGTGATTTATATGTCAGGACTGTTATTATTGAATAGATTGTGAAACGAAAATAAACTCAACTTTTATATCCGAACATTCGATTCATCGAGTCATTTTTGTTGTTGTATCTACATATTATTACTTTGGTATCATGAGCAAATTGGTATGTATATTGTTGAGAACTGGATTTAAGATATCATATTATCATCCATGTAGTAGTAGTGCGAGTAAGAGATCATGCATTCATTTCATCACGACATTAAAACAAATAGGGTTGGCAGACTGGAAACAAAAATTGCATACATGAAGGGACGGACGGTCATGGAACTGAATAGGAGATTTGGACATTTACCATGTATTTATTTATGTTGTTGGAAGAAACCTCATCATTACTAAATATCATCCCTCATTGATTCGATAATCATGATCAGCACACAAGGTTCTCAATGGTAAACCACACCAACAAATTCTAAATATTCTCATTCTAAATAGCTAAATATAATTACTAATTCTCAGCACTTGCTAAAATAATATTTCAGAATCCATTTGCGGATAAATGAGTAAAGTTAGTAATTGTTATCGATTAGCACTCCGAACATCGCTTTGGTTTGTTGTATAGCATACATTTTTTTTTTCATTTTTATTAAAACAGAATATAATATAACAATTTTGTTTTGTATTTTACATATATGATTTATAGATATTTTTGAGTATTTAAAATTATTGTACAAAGATATCGTACAAAAGAGAGAACTTATTTTAGTCTTTCGGAATAAAATTAGCTAAACACTTCTTGAGACCATTTCACCACAACAATAAATTATCGCATAGAACACCTTCTGGTGGTTAATTATTGTATTTACAAATTAATATTCACAAATATTTTTCAAGTATGTAGATGTAGAAGGGTATAAACGCTGCGCTTCATCACTTGCTTTCGGTGACCCCTTCATTCTTCTCTTCGACAACGGTTTCGACAACTTCAGCCAAAGAATCTTCCAACATTGTACCATTTCCATTTTCTGAGACTTCCTTAATGTTGGCCAACCGCTGAGTCGGAGGTGGCTCCGCGACTTCTTCAGCCGGGTTTTCGGAAGCAATCTTTTCTTCAGCAGCAGCCTTTTCCTCAACAGCAGCCACTTCCTCTTCAACCTTGACTACACTTATCCCTGCATTCTTTGCAGAAACAATCAATGAGCATTCCTCCAGGAGGATTCGGGTAGCATTTTGGACTTCTTCAGTCTCACTGAAATTTTGAAACAGAATGCATTAGTCAAGTATTTATAAGGAAAATTTGCACACTATATATAAAGGTCCGTATTTGCTAGTTCATTCTAAAAGAAAGTATTAACCTGGTAACATCATCCGTGCCCAATGTAATTTTCTTGAGCTTTGCAAAGTAATCTGCACATAGTCCAAGGATCTTGGATCCATCCTGTTTAGATGTTTGAGTGCGCACAGCATCCAAGACCTTTTCCAGCTCATTTTCTTGGAATAGTGGCTCATTCTTTACAGCCCCTTCCACTTGCAAGTTCATATGCCGATTTGCCAATATGTGCTGAATCTCCATCAGAGTTTCTTCGCCAGTGAAGTCCACAAGGTTGTCGAAAGCAGTGCGAATTGTTTCGATAAGCGTCAGATTGGCAGCAATATTAATTGCGTTATTATCAGCAGTGATCTTATTCATCTGACGATCCGCCATGGCTATCTTAGTGCATTTTGCTGCCATGGAGTCCAACTTGATCTACAAATTGTAACGAATAATATAGGATTTACAATTATTATCGACAAATAAATAACCGATTCTAATTTTATTTGCATACACTAGGTATACAAAGTATACTTCAATGCTTAATAGTATTTAATAGATCAGCATACCCTCTCCTCCAGTTGTTTTGCCTGTACCATTAAAGCGTATTCTAAATAACATTGCAAGTAATTCCCATAATGAGCATCCATAATATGAGCCGGGATCTTAGACTGCTTCGGAGGCGCGGCTGCTGCCCCTGCTGGTTCAACCGGTGAACAAGATCCTCCTACAATTAGAAAATCATTGAGTCAGTCAATAATTCCTTTTCCATTATTTCCTTCGCACCGATTCGAAGATACGAGATGAGATATTTAATAAGAATAATGTACCAGCTACTCCGAGAATAGTTACCACATTAGAACAATTAATTTAATTAACAGTATTTCATACGTACCATTAGACTTGTCCGACTCAATAGGGGGTGAAGGAGCCCGTCCCGGAACAATAGTCATCTTGGAGGGGAGCAAATTCCTCCCGTCCACAGCCCCAGGCTTCAGCTTCAGTTTCCCAGAGTCATTACCATTGGGCTTGCCGGTGTTGATTGTGACCTTTTTCTGAGGCTTACTCTCCGCTGGCTGAACTGTAGCTGATGATCCAAGTCTAACCGCTGGTTTAAGGGGTGGCCGACCGAACGTTGGAGATCCAGGCTTAACCTCTGATTTAGGTGCCTGCTGACTTGAAGCAGATGATGCTGATTTAAGAGATGATTTAAGGACTGGCTGACCAAGTGGTGGCATAGTTTCGGCTTCGGCGGATGATCCAGATCCAGACTTAATCTCCGGCTTAATTGTTGCAGCCGATCCTCCCGATTTAACCGCCGATTTCATTGCTGGTTTAACTGCTGGCTTAGTGGCAGCGGATGTTCCTGATCCAGATTTAACCTCTTGCTTAACGGCTGCCTGAGTTACAGCTGACCCTCCGGATTTAGCCTTAGCCTCTGATTTAGTTACTGGCTTAGTTGTAGCTGATGCTCCAGATTTCACCTCCGACTTAACTGCTAGCTGCCTTCCAGCAGCTGACCCCGCTTTACCAGGCATATTTCCGGCCCCTCTTCCTCTTCCCGTCAATCTGACACTTTCAAATGGCAGTTTCCTACAAGAGAAAAAAAACAGGAAAATAAAAATTAATTACAAAGTTAAATATCAACTTAACTAGGAATACATAATTATAGCATAAAAGAAAGAGCATCAATTAATTGTAAGTAAAATTATCAACAGCACCAGCAGTCGAGTCAAACCCGATCAAATAAGTTCTATTTATAATTTACAAAAATAATCCACATCAACACGATCCAATTTTGAATGAAAGTTTGAACTCTTTTAAGACTAGATTTAGAAAGGATAATTTTAAATACAATTCTGTTAATTATCATCCGGATTTACACCTTTAAATTACTCACCCGTAAGTTTTCAACTTGGACCCTCACCCTTCACTTCTTCCCGTAAACGGTAAATTAAACTGCAGTCAAATGGACAGCGCGGTCATCGGACTCCAATCTCTGCAAATAAAAAACAAAGCCAAGTTACTTACGAAATTAATTACAATTTAACCACAATTACATACACTAATTACAACAACAAGTTATAAATAACAAATCACCAACACAGAAGAAGCAGGAAAAGGTCACAATCAGTGATCAAGAATGGATCATGAATGAATTAGTAAGCACACATGCCCAGGTGCACTAATTGTTGTAAATTAAATTAATCCCAACTTAATTGTTAATCATGAATTACTTACTTGATGATGACGAGGAAATGGTGAAGCACGTGTGGGGCCTTCCCGACAATTAAAATTCAAAGAGTTACAATTATAATTTTGCTTCCACTAGGATGTATTATAAGCCAAGTAAGGTGAGAGAATGACAGAAGGAATTCAGGCGGCTTACACCAAAGACAGAAAGAAAGTGTTCCCTTTTGTTTCCCTTGTTTTTCTACAGTGGAAGTGGGTTGGCGGCCTTTCCTTTTAAAAGATTTACTCAATGGCTGGAGTCAATTGATTAGATGGGAATGGCAGGAGTATTGTTGATGTGGACATGTGCTCCACTCCAACTACTTTTCTATTCCTTTTTCCTGTGCCCGTGCAAAAAAAAGAACAAAGACAGAAATGGCTTGGCTTGTCTCGTTGTATGCAAAAGGGCTTGCTTGAAGTAGAAACTATAATTTATCGTTATTAGTTATTATATTATAAGCATAATTATAATTTAACTGTGCTGGCTTTGACCTTAGCTGATGACGTATATTAATAAGATAGATTTTCATATTTTCATGATTTTGGGGGCTCCGATTTTCGTTTTTTTAAAAGATTTTTAAAAATTATTTTTGGTGGCCTCTTTTATTTTAGCATTCGGTTTTCGGAAGTTACGAGTTTCAGCTAATTAATGCTTCCCAAACTTGGCAATTGTAATTATATTTTTTATGAGATCAAGATCTTCTTGCAGGAAGCAAATCCTTTATCATGGAAAGTTCTCTTTTGCAAAAAGAAAAAGAGAAACCGTTTCTTCTCCGCCTATATAAAAAAAATGAGCTATTCCATATCTGCATATTTCTTCATAAAAATCAAAATAACGAGTGTGTTACATAGATTATATGTACACTGCATAATTAAATATTTCCGGTCTGTCAGTTTTTTAAATTATGGATTAATGTACAGGTAGGTAACCTCTGTTTCTTCAATACTGTTAAAACAGCATAGATATAAATCTTTGGTGATACTAATATAGTGATGAGGTCACTCTGGATGGGCATTAGGTCTGGGTGTCATGACATGATATGGTCGCAAATAATTTGTATCCAACTCAAAGAAGACGATCAACTTTGTCATGTTATGTTGTTTGCTTTGTATTGAAATAATCCCCCGTTTTGTATTTGGAACATTGTCAGCTTGGAACCTCTTATGTTTATCGTTGATAGCTTTGGCTTCCCCAAGTTATGTGATGATGATCGGTTGGAAGTTGGACTGATGTCAAGCAGTCTGGTCCGCTGGAATCTGGGAGTGACCAGCGAAATCACCCCATGGCATTATGACATGGTCATTATATCATATTATTGACAACCACTATCTAATTCAACTCCCAACTTCATACATTGGAATACATGTTATTCCTTGCTGTTTTCCTTCCAAGCCATGTACCTCAACCAAAGCGAATTACATCATTTAGCAAAAATGACTTTCCGTTCAGTTATACACTGATACATACATAGTATCCCCCAATTGTAATTTTTCCAAAGGAAAGAATGAGTGAATCATAATTATTCTTATCACTGCAATTATCATTATCTTCAATTATGATTGACATACAGACCTTAAAGTATATATTTGATAAACATGAAAAATTAGAAAAAATTCCAGCTCCTTGGTCTTGTTATTGGTACAGGAGATGGAATGGTATATGGGATGGTGCACAAAATCATTGGATGAGATAAATCACTTCATTGATATCTTAAGCTGTGTCGTAAGCTTTGATCGTGTGTCTTTGTCTTACAATTAGAAAATCAGCAACTGGAACCAAAACAAAAAATAACTTGAAAAACATCTTTGAACATAACTGACTAACATAGTAACATGATTATTTCCATTTTTGTGTTACATTAATTTTTAATCCTAATTGTTGTATTTTGTATTGCAAGTTTGACAAAGTTTAAAATGGATATGACTTAAGATTCCTCCGTGATGGGTGTGAAAAATAAATTACGTCAATCATAACCTTTGTTGTTCCTTGTTTGTGCCATGAAAACATTTTAAAGATGATATGGTTGGAAGGAAGGGTGATTGAAATTGGAACTGTGTAGATACCTTACAAGATGCATATAAGCCTATCCAAAGATTTTGATACAGATTGATTCCACGGATCCAACGCATAGTTTCAGATAACCCTTTACGTCATCTATGTCAACAGTCAATAACAATCTTACTTTCATTTTTTTTTTTTGCAATTTCCGTCATTTTGATTTTTATCAAAATCAAAATCATACAATGATGAATAGGTATACCTAGTATGAATTATTTGGATCTGATCTGATCTCACTGAAATCTAAAATCAACATTGCACCAGAAAAACAAGCACGCAGGGAAGGAGTGTGTGTGTGAAATAAATGCGACTTGGTCAATTCATTGATGATTGATGACATCAATAACCCTCCCTACAGCAAGTGTAAAAGTAAAGCTGCTGTCTTTGGTGGATTATTTAGTGTCTCTATTTTATTTTACAAGTAGCATATTTGCATGGCATAGCGGTTAACTAAATACATAGACACTAAAATGGCTGAATTTAATTAGAAACGTAAATAATCATAATATCTTCACAATTATGATCTTGTAACAAAATGTTGCAGTTGAGTCTGTTGAGGAGTTGTGATCAGAGGCAGAAAATGATAATAGCCATAGCAAATCATTCAAATAATAATATGTAACAACAACAACTTACTTATTAACTTGCGACCTAGCAAGTTAATCATTTTGTGTTGGACGTCTGTCTGTCTGTCTGTCTGTCCACGCGATAACTGCCGAACCGCTTCGAATTTTTAAATTCTGTTTGAAGCTGTCAATAG